>BSBK01003161.1:0-275000 GCA_027943335.1 Chamaecyparis obtusa
GTAATGAAATAGAGAGAGAAGACAAGGGGGAGAGAGAGGAAAATTACTCTCTCTCTCCTATCTCTCTCTCTCCAGACAGAGAGATAGGGTGAGAGTCAGAGAGAGAAAGAGAGAGAGGGAGGGAGAGTGATGTGTGAAGAGAGAGAGAGAGAGAGAGAGATGTGAGAAGAGAGAGATAGAGGGTGATGTGCGGAGAGAGAGAGAGAGAGAGAGAGAGAGGGTTATGTGAGAAGAGAGAGATATAGGGTGATGTGCAAAGAGAGAGAGAGAGAGAGGGTGATGTGAGAAGAGAGAGAGAGAGAGAGAGAGAGAGAGAGAGAGAGAGAGGATAGGGTGATGTTTTTGTTTGTGTGTGTGTGTGTGAGAGAGAGTGAGAGAGAGAGATTTGGGTGAGAGCTAAGCTAAGTGTGTTGTAGAGATGGGGTTGAAACTGAGTGATGTGTGATAAAACAAGTTAAAACCCTTTAAGAATCCTTTTTCTAGCTTCAGTTTGACCTTAGAAATCCATGATGGATTTTGGGAGGTAAGCCTGCTGAAGGCTTGCTGAATCCTAAAATTTAGCTAAGTCTGGAATTTTTCAAATCTAGAATCTGCATGTTAACTCTTATGAAGCTAGAACCTATCCCAGACATCCTGAAAGCATTATATTTTATAATTTATACAAATATAACTTAAAGTATAAGAAATTAAAATTATCAAACTTATACTTAAATGTTATATTTGTATAAATTACCCCCTCCCTCTCTTTGTATAAATTACCGTCCCCCCTCTCTCTCTCTCTCTCACTATGTGAGTCTATAATACATAGGGCGTGCGCGCTATGTAAATCTAAGATTCATAGCGTGCTCACGCTATGAAAATCATAGATTTTCATACTTAGATTTACATAGCGTGCACGCCCTATAGTGCATGCGTGCTTTAGGGCATGCGCACTTTGTTTTGCATTGCCCAAGCCTAAGGCTTGGGCAACCCCAAGCCATAGCACGTGCGCCCTATAGGGCGCACGCACTTTTGTGCGTGCGCACTATGCGCGATGGGGGGCCAAAAAGAAAAGTGGCATCTTTTTGGTCCCCCATCTTTGTGCACTTACCCATCTATAACATTGTACTTTGGACATGTCTCTCTCTTTTTAAAATTTTTGTCCTTCCCTCTCTTCTCAAAATTTCTTCTCTTCCCTTTCTTGTGTGAATTGACATTCAGTACTTTCATTTCTTCACTAGAGTTATTTATCCTGATTCCTCTAGTAATTAGCTTGGTTTCTTCTTGAATGCAATCAGTATTGAGTGATCAAACTTAGGAAATTTTCTTTTAGCACTTATCCCTTGTATGAATGATTCCCATGATAAGGGGAGTCCATTTAGGGCCAGCATTGTTAATTCTTTATCATTAATTTCATGTCCAATTGTGGACAATTGATCCCTGATCTCAGTTATTCTCATAAAATAGGATGTAATAGTTTATTCGTTGTTCATTTTCACATGATGTAATTTTTTCTTGAGTGTGAGAGCTCAGCTGGTATTGTTTATTTCATACATGTTTTCTAGGAATACAAACATAGCACATGCAGTGTCTAGTTTAATATAACAAGAACTATATAATCTTTTACAACATCAACAATCATTTTCATGGCTTTATTGTTGTATCTTTTCCATTGAGACTTTCCATCTTCATCTTTCAGCATAGGTACACTTTCTCAACAAAACAGTCTAACTCTATATCTCTTAAATCCATCATCAACCTAAGCTTCCATGAGATAAAGTTGTTTGCTCCATTAAGTCTATCTTCTAATCTGATTCCACTCACCATGATTGTCTTTAATGTCTACTTACGAATATTCTTGAATTTTTATAAGAAAAAATGTAATTATATTTTCTCTTGGTATTACTTCACCAAAATTCAGATACCATGTTAAGGAATATGGATCAAAAGTAACATTAATTTTTATTTCTTATCTTTGAATATTGACTCTTTGTAGACTAATATAGTTTTTTTAAATTCAATAGATATATTGAGAGACGTTGCACTTGTACTAACATTTTTGTATTTCTATGTTTTTCAAATGTAGGCCTCTCATAAAATATATATGTGTGTGTGAAGACATGTCTCTACATGGACTAAGTCCACGTAGGGACATGTCTCTACATGAGACATTCCCTACCATTTCACAGCAGTACCATTTCATAACACAATGATTATTATTCATATTAACATTGACCAAGTAATGATCATGCACTATGTAATGATCATGCATCATGTTGTGTAATACATATGAGGTTTTAAACACTTGTGATACATATTATGTATCATGACACACAGTAAGTATGTGTGTCGATACATAATATGTATCGGGCCACACAATGATTGTGTGCCATGATACACATATGTATCATTCTTAATATTGCAGTGTCGTCGGCACTATTAATGTTCTCGTTAATATTACAGTGCTCTCAATAATCTGATTGGCACTATAACATTAACAATATTTAACATTATTTCTATTATTTTTATTGTGCTCCAAAAAGTGGCTTTTAAAAGGGAATTAGAGTTCATTTTGGGGGACTTGGTCTCTTTTTCTTGCTTCTTGCTAAAAACTGATTGTTTGAAAATTTGGATAGGATGTTGTGGGAGATTCCTTGATAAGCATTTTGTGGGAATTAGGTTGAAATATTTGTTAGAGGGGCTTTTTACCAACTATGAATTTCACTTCCTTTCTTGGTATGTGTCGAGTTATTTTTACATTTGAAGGTTTCAACAAGATTTAGGTCAATTGAATTAGTTTCATTTGTTTATAAATAGTTTTTGGATTTCTATTATGCATTTTCCTTCATAGTAGAATCTCATTTGAAGCTTGTGTGGATTTATATATTTAAATTTTGGAAATAAGGGTTTGTATGGGGATATGATGCTCAAATTTGTATAGATGGATGAAATGTAGATTTGAATGCACTTTTTGGATTTTTTTTAATAAGGAATCAATGCGTTATTTTACGTTTCCATTCCTTGAGTTTGAAAATTTAAGTTTTTTGGAAGCCATTAATGGTGGCTAAGCTTGGGACTAGTTTTATGACCATTTTATGATTTGTTAAAAAGAGTGATTTAGGTAGTTTTTATGAGTGAATATGTTGTGGAATAATGGAGTTTATATATAGAATTTTGGTTGTGAACTGATTTGACTATGTTATTATATAGATATGACCAATTTGGTATTTGGTATTGTGTGGATAGTGTCAATTGTGAGATGAAACGGGATGAGATAGTATTTTTGGGTCACATTTTGATCCACAACCTTAGCTTGAGGTCTTGTAAGACTACCATGTAAAGATAGGTCTTCTTTTGTGACATGCTTGTACATGTAGTGTATGGTCTTACTATATTGTATATTTTTTGTAAGCTCGTGTATGTAGTGTTTGGTCAATGCCTACACATGTAGTGACTGGACTTACAATTATGTAGGTTTCCTTGCTTTCCCACCATGGAGCGAAGGAACTTTCCAATGGAACATGTCTTCCCATGTAGTGTATAGACTTGAAGGGATTGGGGTATTAGAGTGGTCATCCTAGTTTTTCCACCCTGTAGCACAGGCCTTTTTTGGGTATCATGCCCGCTCATGAGGCGATTGATCTTATAAGAAAGAAGTTTGTTTTTGTACCTGGTTGTAGAATATTGTATGGATTGGTGAATGGCATAACCGCTTGCTTGATGTTGGTCTTGTGTAATTGAGGTCTTGTGAGTGAGTGAGCTATGCACTTGGGTAACCACTCTTTTGGATTTTTCTTAATGACCCTTCCTATGTATAGTTGTTACATTGAGTTTTTCTACTTGTTTCTTATGCTCGTTTGGTTGTGTATGCATTGGTCCAAAGTGAGTGAGCCCATTATCCTCCTTGTGTGTGATTGGTTACATTGTTTGTCGGGTCATATGATTATCTCCTTAAGAACTATGAGGTGGCCTGAAGGTACCACATGGTTAGGTGGCATAACAAGCCACTATTGGTGATCAAAGAATGGGTATATGAGTAGTCCCATTGTATGCTTTTATAAACCCATGTAATTCTTAGTGATTTTGTGTCAAACTTCTATTGTATTAAATGCAGTGAGACTAATTATATTATTCATGATTTTTGATACTGTAATAATGGTTCTTAGAATGTATTATTGTTCTTTCTAAGCTTATCAAGTGTATTTGAACTTGAAAATGTTTATCTGGTACTCCTTAGTGTGTAGCCTTTTGTATTTTGGTTGTTCACTGGTATCAACATTGTATTTTTCTCTTTTTTCCAAGTTTTGGGTGTTCCTACATAAATTTCGTACACTTTTGTGCATTCATCCATTTTTGTTGTACATTTATTTATTTCTTTTGTGTATGTGTTCATTTCTACTATGCATTTATCCTCTTTACTTTTGTGCATTCATAACACAATGTTGTTGCCTTGGGTCTGATTACAAATTAATTAAGGTTTTGGATACACTTTATTCTCATGATGATTTTGATACATTCATAGTCCATGATTGATCTTGTTTAGTTCACATTTCATTTGGTGCTTAAAATGAACATTTATGTAGTTTTTTTTAGGATCCACTTAGTTTCCTCCTTGGGTACCCATGCATCATTGCCTAATTTGGTTCATTGGAGCTCATTTGATGTCGTCCAAGTTCTCAAGATCAACTAGTGGAACATGAACATTTTGTTTTGGTAGAGTGTTTTAGGTTGTCATGGAGCCCTTGGAAGTTTTGAAGACTTGCACTTATGCACAATCACATAGAGATCATCATGTTTGTGTTTATGCTTTTTGTTATTTAATGAACATGACATCATGTTGTTGAAAAAAATTTATTCTATCATGTTTTACCCTTATTTCAGAGGGTTCCTAAGTGGTGCATTATAGGTAGTCCAAATAATTTGAAACCTAGGATGCCACACTACCTAGGAAGAGTGCAAGTTCCACTTGAGATTCAAGATTGGAACCATGTAAGCAAATGAGGAATGAACCAATGATAACCCTACTTGGGCCTGCAATTGCAAAAGGTTGTGTTGGGATATCATTGCTAGCCTTTCTACCATGGCCTAATGAAGTAGATGCCTTACTTGTAAATCATAGTAAGAGGCACTACTGCCACAACTAGATCAAAAGTTTGATGATCTGGGCAACTGTACTAGAATTGGACCTACAAATATTTCCAAGAATGAAGACTCATAGTAGCTCTAGAGAAAAGATCTTGGGGAGTGTAAATGTCATGCTTATGAAAGCACAGGGCACAAATTCCAAGAATATGGGCCAATGGGATCCCTTGTACCTATATGAGTGGCGACCACCATATATTGTGCTATTTAAAAGAAAGGTTGTCTCTAAAACTAGCTCCGTCCCAGTGGAGACAAAGATTAGTAGCTTCCTAGACCTGCCTAATGCTTTTTTCCACAAAGTTCCTTGAATTTTAAAACAACTTCCTTCATAACTAAAAGGGGTTGAAAGCCAAACCCCTTCTAGACTAACCTATGAGTTGGATAACCTAAAGAAATGCAATGCCTGAGAAGAATTTTCTAGGCCTCATTGTTAGATATGGCACCAATAACCACTTTGACAAAGAAGGCAATACCTTGTTTCTATGTGGAGAGTAGACCAAGACTGCCAAAGTCCTTGGGAAGGCAATAGAATTCCTAGGTGACCCTGAGAAAACCATGATGGTCTACTCCTAAAGCCCACAAAATTCTCACGAGCTCTTTTCTAGTAGAATATTCATAACATATATCTATTTTGATTCTATTTTAAAGGAAGACAATATATAGTTGTGTCTACAAATTATAAGCGTTGAATAATTTTATTATAAATTAGTTTCATTTAGTTATTATTTATTATTTATTATTATAGGTTGTAATTCCATATTAATTGAAATATAATAATAATATTTATTATTATACTTGATATATATGTATTATATTATTAATAATTTTTTATAACTAATAATTTAGATTATATCTTCTTAATATAACGTTGTCATATTAAATTTTGACAGTATACAATATTCTCTTTTCCACAATACAATTATTTTATGTTGATGTTTTTCATATTATTTTTTAATATAGACTTGACAAAGAGTTTAGTTTAAAATAATTAATATTAATAATGCTATAATTCTATTGTAATAAAATGTATTTCTAATGAAACTTGTCTCTAATATATTATTTAATCTTATTTTAGAAAATTTTATAGTTATATGTTTTTTTTGAATAAAAGTGGGCAAACCACTAATATAGTTATATGTTAATTTAATAACATTATTAATTTTTTTAATAAATTTTATAAATAATAAAAATTTAAATAATTTAAAAATAACGTTGCAATAAAATTTGTATAGAAATATCTTATCATCTTTTATGATTTGAATAACAATCCTCAATCTACTCTAAATATTAAATAATATATGTCAAAATTGAATAATATGCACAATGGCTAAGGGTTAAGATTAACTTAAGTTTAGGGTTGAAGAGTGGTTAAAAGAAAGGTTTCATTCTAAGATAAAGCTTTGATTAGGGTTATGTGGCTCAATTTGTGCTAGATTAGTGTTAAATGTAAATTTAATTTAATTATTATAATACATATATGAAATGATAGTTTTTAGTTTAAAATTATTTAAAAATATCTTAATATTTTTCACTTTGAAATAAATAATAAACAATGTACAATTATTATAAATTTTGAAAGTATATTATATTCTCATTTTTTCAATACAATTATTTTATGTTCATGTTCATAATATTTTAATTAGGGTTAGGGTTATATTAAGGTCCAATTAAGAGTATATGATTAGTGTTAGGAATCACGTACAAGATTACCATTCTAGGATAAAGCTTGGAAATAGGGTTCCAATTGATTAAGGGTTGAAGTAAGCATCATGATTCAATTAGGATTGGAGTTGGTGGTCTTATGATTTGAATTAGGGTTAGAGATAGTACTAGATTTGGGGTTCAATTAATATTAAGGTTAGGGTTAGATTTATGATTAGAGTTTACGTGTGTTATATTAAGGTTAGGATGTAATCAAGATTATGGTTATATCTACAATTCTAACTACGATCATAATCCCCATCCTAGCCCTAATCTATCTACAATTCTAACAATGATCATAATCCGCACCCTAGCCCCAATCTAACCCTCTTCCCAATGCTAACCCTAATTCAATTTCTAATCATAATCCTAAACTTAGTCATTACCAAACCCTAACTCTAATTTTAAACTTAACTTTGACCCTGGCCTTAAAAATAACTCTAACCCTAATTATATATTTAATCATATCTTTAACCCTAAGAAACAAGATATCAATGATCAAATATCAAATCTATTCATTGTAATCTTTTCATAAGTTAATTGTTTCCTTAAATTGTAAGAAAGCTAGAATGTATAATTAAGGATCTCATGGGACTTTTGAGGAGGATCTCAACCTTTCATTTATGTTTGCAATGGCATATTATAGATCATTATCACTATTTCTTCAATTTGTATTGTCCAACATATTATTTTGTGTATATATTACTATCGACATAACTATTGCACCTTCTTTGGTGCAAGTGCTTGTGGTTATTTGACTTTTATGAGTCATGTCATCGTAATATTAATAATGATCATTTGACACACTTGAGACACTCCATACATTTATTATTAATTCTAGATTGATTCCTACCAAGATAAGAATTCTATAATAACGTTTACAAACTAGAAATGATAATCAATAGACCGAGCACATGAATCCTATTTTTTTATTCCTCAATACATAAAAATACTTTTAAATATTAATATTGAAACATTAAGAACAATAATTATAAATATTTATGTGATATTTGATTAATTTGTATACTATAAAAATGCTAATTAAAACCTTGTTTCAAATTTTTATATTAATTTTTAATATTTATTTTAAATAACCAATAATATCTCTTTATTTTTTGTTCATTCTACTAAAAAGATAAAATTAATGTTAAGTTTAATGTTATTACTATTAGATATCAAATTTAATCATTAGTAAGAAAAGTCACCAAACACATGTTTGCTTGGGAATAGATAATCCTATGCAAGTTGTAGCATAAGAATTAATGTCATGCAATAGTGATATTAATGCCAAATTGAGTGGTACGTCGACTTCATATATGAAATACAAGACTAAAAAAAAGTGAAATACAAGATTATTCTCAATCTATCATCTTCCTTGCAAAAAAATGCATCCACATTTATTTAAAAACTCTTCTTTTAAAAGACATGTCTTTTATTTAATTTTTTTTAACTTCATTTATAAGTAACATCTGCCTTTTGTTTTAAAAATAATTGAAAGTAACACTAGTTTGTATTACACGTATCACTAAAATATGTCTTGTCTCTAGGTGGAACTACTTTTGTTTATTACATATACTTTACTAATTTTTTAGTTAGAGAACTAATTATAGTTTAAAAAAATATTTTTATTTATTTAAGGTTTATATATTTTCATTTGAAATTTTATATTATTAATTTATCAATTGTTTATATTATTGGTTTTATTTAAAAACACATATAATCATCTAATATTGCAAATATTGATTCTCTAATATTTATAATTTTTTAATATATCTAGATATTTCTAATGTAATGACATTTGAAATAAATTGTAGCCAAGTGAAATTGTGAAATTCATTTCATATAATAGGAAATGATCATTGCAACAACTTTTACCTTTGCAAGTGACAATTGTCATCTCATGGCACACACTTAACTCGACTACTTTTTTCAATGTAGAATGTGATGATGACTCATTCTTGTATTACTATTCACTCAATCCTAATCCTAATCCTAATCAAATATCCCTGGTGCTCTATCTTATAGAATTTTAATGTAGAGACCACAAAATATAAATTCAGTGGACCATGGAGGTTGACTAGTGGGTTTGATGTTTCAAGATATTGAAATAGCGTTAAGATCTTAACTATTGAATTTAACTATAAAGGGGTTATCTTTTATATACTGAAAAGAGCATTTTCCAACTTCAAAAGATAGGTTGATCTATTGTTTTGGGTGTTGATGAGCCTATTTAATTGTCATGATTATATATGATTTATGGTTGACTTTAATCCATATTACAATTTCATTCCAAGAAATTTTTGAAATTTACCTTAATTCCATGAAGCATTACTTATAATAAATGATGATTGATAAACATTTGTATGTTTGGTTAATTGATGCTAAATTATGTAATATATTATGATGCTTGGTAGTAATAAAATATCAATTATTTGTTAAAAAGATTGACTTGTTATTGTGAAAGTTTCACTCATTCATGTAACTGAAAAGGAGAAGAACCAATTGATAGTTGTCTTCACATAGCTGCTATTAGAAGTACAAACAAAAATTAAAAAAACTAGTTTCACTAAAATAGGCATATCTCCTTCATTTCTCAATAAACTTCAATTTTCAAATTGAGTTTGAATGAACGAAAGGAGGAGAACAAAACCTAGAAGGTGTTTTAAGAAATTTACAATAATGAAAGAGTTGTGTGTGACATTAGTTGACTACTGTGAATAGTGGTGAGTTAGAAGGTGGTATTTGAGGAATTTGGTTGTAATTTGGTTATGAATCTTCCACCTTGACAGTAATTCTAGTCATTGAACACAGATCTTTTGGAACAATGAAGAACATGGTTCATAATGATTATGCCCTCTTCTTGCCATGTTTTCAGTTGTAACTTTACTTTTATGTTCCTTAAGTTCAAATGGGACTATGATACCCTCGACTCATTTTAGTTAGGATTTTATCCTCAATAATGAAAGAATAAGTCTTCTCCCTACTATCGTGGGAGAATTGATATTTATTACAAGCTATTGAATTTATAATTAAACCAACTCTAAGATTATATGTATGAATGTTAGATTTTGCTAGAGTTGAAAAGTGAGAAACCCGTTAGCCACTAATTTTTCTCCCTCCTACCTAGGAGAATCAATATTTGTTACAAGATATTGAGTTTACAATTAATCCAACTCTAGGATTCTATGTATAAATGTTAGATTTTGCTAGAGTTGAAAAGCGAGAAACTTGTTAGCCACTAAGTTTTGTTAGTAGTTTCTTTGTTCAATCAACAATTTTGATATCAATCTATGTAATCTCTTTGAATTGTAATAAAAATATTTTGAAGTGAATCTTGAAGGTTGAAGATTGAATACTAATAATTAAAATTGTAGCCACTCAAGCAAAGCCACTTGAGGTACTATGACTATTTAATAGTTTAGATTGTTTTTTCATATGCTTAAGTGTTAGTAATGGGTTGCTTAGAATACGTTGTGTTACAACATAGTAACTCACAAGAACTATTGTGGCATTGCTCATGGTAAATACTATCACCCATATCACATGTTGTGTAGTTAGATTTACTTTCAATACAATTATGTTTCCAATTTAGTTTATAACTTTCAATCAATTTCTAGACATTATTGATATAACAACCTAGAAGATTGTTGCCTTAATTTTAGCATACCTGCTATTTAAACTTGTGTGTCTTAAGTTAGTGTCTTTTGAAAAGTCCAAAATGTGTTTCCCATCATTCACAAAAAGATATGCTATCACGACCTTGAAATTTGTTATGAAAATCAAATTTTGAGTTCTTCTTAGTTGGTCATTCCCAACTTCTAGTTCAAATTTTGAGGCTAACCTCATTTTCAATCAAGACTTATTGTTTCTCCAAAAGAAATACTAAACTTTAAGAAGGGAAAATATTGAGTTTTTGATTAAGGTAACAACAAGTTTGGAAGGGGCCCCGAAACCCTTTAACAAAGTTTTGAAAAGAAAAGCAAGGAAAAATAGAAAGACTACAAACTATCCCAAGAAAGGATAATCCCCAAAAGGGATACTTCCCAGATTTACAATAAGCACATCCTCAAAACCTCAATAAAAGATAAAAATGAGAAATTCCCAGCACGATAGGGCCAAAAATGCCACCAGCAACAGATCAGATCAGAGTCTTCAGGAAGCCCTCTGATTCCACCAGCTGACTCTGCATAGTCTTAATAGAGTCTTTCAGATTAATTATTTCTTGGTCCTGAGCCTTGACCTTCTTCCTGGTGTTTGATCTAGTTTTAGTACCCGGTCCTAGTTTCTAGCTAGAGTCAGTCCCTTCATTTTTAGCTTTCATTGTGTCTTTATTGTTTCCTTCCAGCACACTGCACGAAGTCTTCAAATTTTCCATAGTAGCTTTCATTCTAGCATTAGACAGAGTAAGCAGTTTCTTAAGCAGGGCTTCATTGTTACTGATCTTGTCATTTAATGGAATCATAATTTTCTCCAAGACTTTGTTAATTTTTTCCTTTTGACTATCTTCCTCACTTACTTCACACCAGCTTCTAGTGCTGCTAGCTATAGCAGGGGAATTTTTAGGTCCATTGGCTGGAAATAAAACTATAAAGAATTTCCTATTTTAGTTCTTCCTGAGCCCATAGGGGAAAAGATATTTCCATTTTTATCTTTCTCTTCTTTATTAGAACTTGGAAAATCTAGCTGAACATGCTCCTCTGATTTCTCATTAGTTGACTATATTCCATCTTTATCTTTCTCTTCTTTGTTAGATCTTGGAGAATCCAACTGAACTATCTCTTCAGCTTTATCCTCAGCTCTTTCTAGCTAAATAGAGGCTTCAGCTCCTATCAGGTTCTTAACTTCTGTTTTATTTTCCATATCTTGTTCATTATTAGCTCCACCAGCTTTTAGATCATCTATTTTTTGCTCTTCCTCATTAGGAATATTAGGTTTAATATGGGTCTCTACTGCTCCATTATTTTCTCTCCATTCAGTTCTCGGCTCTTTCTTTTTAGTTTGGTGTACTTTCTCCTTTGGTTTCATCGGGCATTATTTTTCCCAATGCCCAGATTTTTTGCATGTGAAGCAACCAAAGGGAAGTGATTCATAATCCACCATTTGAATATGTTTGCCCAATTTTTAGTTAATAGTTATAACCTCCAGTAGGTCTTCCTTTTGGTGGATGTTGACACAGATTATGGCATAGACAAGTCTTGTCATTGCATTTGTCATTGGGTCAATAGATAGAAGCTCCTTGAAAGATCCAACTAGACCCGCAAAAATTTCCTCATGCTAGTATTCTAGAGGAAGACCCTAGAATCAAACCCACATTGGGGCCGCTTCACACATATCCGCATTCAGGTCAAGTCTAGTTCCCCATTTTTGAAGAGCCAAAGATGATTTTCCAAACATCGAGGGGCCCCCACAAAGGACATTAGAGAGGTCTTTTGCACTTGAGAAAATGAACGAGAAGAAACCCTTTCGCAAAGCCGCTATGTCTACTTGGCCCTTTAGTTTCCATTTTCTAGCTAAGAAAAGTCTTACAGCATCAATATTAGGTCTAGGTCCAATGAAATTTCCCACCAACATATTTTTCATTGAAGACATTGTATGGTCTACCAATGAGTCAGGAAGGGAGATGCTAAAGATTCCCTTTTCCAAGTTGAAAGTATTATCAACACAAGGAAATGAGGACTTTCCTATTGGTTTGACTCCAAACAAGGATGACCAACTACCTTTTTTTTAACTTTCAAAAAAAGATTGACCAAAATTCCCAGCAAAGGGAGACTTACCGACACCTGTTCCTAGTTTTGAGCCACCATATCGGGAAAGATTTATGTTTAGATCTTTGTCCCCTTTACTTTCCTTGGTGGAGCCCTCCTCTGGTTCACCCCCAACCTTCTGTTGGTCACCTGCCTCAGAGATTCCCTAAATGCTTCCAGATGTTGGTTTCCCGCCTGAAGCAAGGTTTGAAAATGCTTGTTTTTCTCTTACTTTTCCACCTTCTCAGGAATGATTGTTGTCTGGGTCTTTGTCCCCTTCCAAGTCCTTATCTCCCCCATTCTTCTATTGATCGCTTGCCACTGTAGATGCCTGAATCTTGCCTATTGCAGGTTTCCCACCCGGTGAAATTTTTGAATTTGCTCCCTCCAGTCAACGCCTTCCCTCTCTGCTTGCCATTATTTTTAGGGAAAATATTAAGTTATTTAATAAAATCATTTTAATATTTTTCCCTCTCACAAGTCCGCTATTTGAATTTTTGAAAATGCCTCATTTTTTGAAAAGTTATCATTGGTTAATTATTCTTCCATTTTTGCATAAATTTTTTAAACTAATTAATCTACCAAATCAGAATTTAATTAACTCTTTGAAAATGCATGAAAAATAGAAATTAATTAACCTTCTTAAAACACATTGTATCATCAGAAAATGGAAGTTCTTCTATTTAGGACTGGTTTAGCCCTCCAAGTAAGTGGTTTGGGGTCATGTCAAATACTTGAATGGTTCTTTGACTTGGATCTATCTTTTTCCCCTGCTTTGCCACATTTTCCACTTCTTTTTAGCATTATTCTGGCATCTTGACCTGAAACCCTGAGATTCTTGACCTCAAGGTCAAGGTCAACCTTCTAGGTTAAGGTTTCCCTCAACCCTGACCTAGGTCTAGGTCAACCTCGACCGTGACCCAAGGTTTAAAATTCAAAAGCCAGAAGTTTCTAGATGTCAGGTTTCAGAAAGATTTATTTCCCATTTCAGGGTTGGTTGTTTCGGGTTTCAGAATGGTAAACTCTTAAATTATATTTAATTTAGGTCCATTTCTAGGGGTTAAGGCTTAAATATGAATTTAATTCTCCTATGTAGGCCTCTCTATAATTTTGTGCCCTAAACTAGTATAAAAGGAGGCTTTCTCCTCTCATTTTCTCAATCAAGTATTAAGCTATCCATCTTTCATAATCAAGTTTCATCTATCATCTCTCTTTTGCAATCAAGCACTCAAGAGAAATCAAGCAAGAAAGAAGGAGAAGGAAAGCATTCAAGAATTCATTCATCTTCAAGCATTCAAGCATTCAAGCATTCAAAATCCAATTTGTCAAGGAGATCCATTGGTAGCCATTGAAGGATTTAATCTCTATGGTGCCCTCTTGTTGAAGATTTCTCCATCCACATTCATTCAAGCTTCTTCCTATTCCAAGATCCATTCAAGATTGGTGTTGAAGATCTAAAGACAATTGATTTGAGACATCCTAAATCTAATTCTACATTCAGTTGGAGCATCCATACTTGTGGATTCAAGGATTCGAATCCTCCACAAGGGTTTTCAACATAGGCAAGGTGAATTGTTTCATTTACTTTGTTTATTCCAGAAATTTCAATTCAATTTAAAGGTTAATTCCTAAATTGGGTTTTGACCAAGGCAAACCCCTCCCCCCCTAAAAAACAAACTATTTTTCTTGCAGGAACAAGTGTGGGACAGCGAATTACAAAGTTGATCTGAATACCCTTTTCGGCAGACTTTCAGGATCTGTGAACAAAATTTTTGTTAGAGCAGCGCAAGTCAAGGTCGACATAAAGGGGCATGATTGTGCCCCAGGGTAAGATTGTACCCCCATATTTTGATCAAGGTCAACCTTTCTCAAAAAAGCAGAAAGTTTCTAGGTTTTCTCTATCTTTGTGTTTCTAGGCTAGATTCGGTTGCAAAATTTCCCAAAACTGAGTACAGACACCAGAAAACAACATTTTCTAGATCTTTCATATTTTGAGGTTAGTATCTATCTTCACATTCAATTAAGATTTCAATACTTCCTTCCATAATGGAATATAAGGTTTTCTCCTTTCTTCATATTCTTCATCGATTGATTCATCTATGCATTGACCATCTTCTTGTGGTTAATCAATTTGGATCTTTCCTTTGGGAATTTGGGGTTAAGAAGAAGATCTTACCTTCCAAATCCTACAAACATACACAACATCATCTCATCCCTTTTTATAAATTACATTTTGATGAGCACATCCATTTTCTCTATTACATTTTTGTGAAACCGTGATAGACAACTCTTTCTTTTATGGTGTTAGATCTTGCATGTATTAGCCTTCTTTTATGTGTTTGCATTTACATTTCAAAAATACAAAAACATTTATTTGTTCATGCTTTGTGTTTTCCTAGTTTAGTTCATTTGCATTGCATTGGTATATGAGCTTTACTACTTCTAGTCTTACTTGTAATATTCTAGTTAAAAGAAGTCATAGACTTATGGGTTTCTTTGATCCTGAGTCTTCCTCTCCTCTCCTTAGGATCCTAGATGACAATTTGATTATTCATGATTCTAATCCTACTATGGAGCATAACTCTTCTCACTCATCTCATGAGGAGAATGTTGCTTTAAGAGTTCATCCTGAACAAGTCCAAAAAATTTCAACTGAACTTGATAAAATGGGTAGTTGGCTTATTCAAGAAAACCATAATCAAGATTTTATTCAAGCTATAAATGCTCTTAAGAAAGTCCTTCATGATAGTAACCAAGGTGTTAATCTCTTGCATGGTATTACTCATCTTGTGCATTTAAATGTTAAACCTTTAGCTCAAGAAGCTCAAGATTTAGGATTCACTCCTCTTGTCACTAGTGTGGAACCTTCTTCTATTCCTTTACATAGCATTCCTACTTACACTCCTCCTTTAGTGACTACGTCAATTCCCTCTCTTCCTATGAGTGTTCCTCCCATGTCCCTACCTACTTCAAAACCTTCTTATCACAATGTTCCTTTTACTTATTCCAATCCTTTTCCAACTATGGTTCCAAGTGTTCCCCCAGTTGTGTCTTCCATTCCTGCCACTTCATATACTTTACCTAGTGTTTCTAGTGTGTCTATGCCTCCTATTTCATCTAATAATTCCACAATCATTATTTTGGCTCAAACTGTGTCCTCTTTACAACAACAACTTGCATCTTTAACTCAATCCAAGTTTAGTATTCCTACATGTGACATGGGCAATCATTTATCCCTAGACATTATTTGTTCTCTTGTTCCTCAGCAAGATGATATGCCTCATCTTGAGAATTACAATGGTAAGGGAGACCCTGTTAATCATGTTTAAACATTCCAAATCCTTTTTAGTGACTATGCTCATGACCATAGGATTTTAGCCAAGTTGTTTGCTAAAAATTTTCATGATAAGGCCTTGCAATGGTATTGTTCCTTGCCTCCTTATTCTATTGATTCTTTTCCAAAACTTGCTAATGCCTTTATTCAACAATTTCAAAATAACATTGGTTCATAAGTGTCCTTAACTGATCTGATGCATTGTAAACAAAATACTAAAGAAAAATTGGTAGATTTAAGCATTTGTATGCAAAAATTTCTTATCATGTTCCTGATATTGATATTCAATGTATGTTTATTTTAAATTTACAAAAGGATATTAGAGATAAGATTCTTCTTACTGAATTTACCTCTTTTCAACAACTTTGTGTAGCGCTTCATCATTATCAATTACAAGTGAGTCAATTTGAGAGAAACACTCCAATGGCTCATGTTCCAGTTGATAAGAGTGATGTTGCTCCTAATCCAAACAAGTTTCAAAACTTAACAAATATGTCAAGATAAATAAGCAAGAAAATGCAGTTGCTAATCAAGTTGTTAATGCATCCAACAAAGCCACTTCTGCATCCACTGCTTTTCATCTAAATTGTACGTTTACTCCTCTTTCTGAATATTTGCATTCTATTATGAGTAAATTGTTGACTTCTAATATGATTACTTTACCTCCTATTCGACCTCTTTTACCTGCTATGGCGGCATCCTAATCTTTTGATTCCAAAGCCTTTTGTCAATACCATCGTCAAAATGGCCATGATAGTGAGAAGTGTTATTCTTTAAAACATAAGGTTCAAGATTTAATTGATTCTAATGCTTTATTTGTTGATAATTTTGATGGTATTGGGAATAAATTTGTCTCTCCTCCTAATCAAAACCTCCAAATCTATACGAATCCTTTTCCTACACATGATACTAATACCATTGTTCAACCATCTTTTGTGGATATTGTTTATGATCCAAAGATGGATGATCTTAATCATATTGTTAACCATGTGGAGCATGTTGTTTTGTCTCAATCTGTATCTCCACCCCAGTCTCAATCTCAACCTCAACTTCAAGTTCCACCTCAACCTAAGCCTAAACTAAAACTTCAACCTAAAACTTGAAAACAACCTAAGAATAAAAGACCTAGGGAACTCTTGATCACCTTTGATGATTCTGAGACTATTAAAGCCCCTGATGGTCCCCTCTACATTTATGCTCAGATTTCTAAGATACCTATGCGTGGTTGTCTTGTTGATCCTACATCCTTATTCAATGTTATTACTGAAGAAAATATTTTTATAAAGAACTTACAACATGATTCTTATGATACAATGGATGTGTGGATTCAAACTTGTAATGGTTTTCTTTATCCATCATTTGGTTCTATTAACTTACCTATTGAACTTTGTGGTAAATTTGTGGACACTACCTTCATTGTTGTTCCTACCTCTGATTAGTTTCAAGCTAAGTTAGGTTTGCCTTGGGTGAATGCCATGCATGTCATTTCTTCTCCTATCTATAAGTGTCTTAAATCCATTCATGATGAATAAGTGAAGATAGTTAATCATAGTTTATATCAAAATTCTAGGTCCAGGGATTGTGTTACACTTGACTTCTTTTGGCCATCATTACCTAATTCATGTCCTTGACCTATAACCTTTTTCTCTCATATCAAGCCTATAAACATCGCAAGATTCTTGATTTAAGCATGCCTCAGATGGATCTTAACCACAGTCTTTTGCCTATGCCTCCCATACCTCCTTTATCCATGGCTTCTAGTTATGTTAATCAAGCACCTAGTGTTACTTTTCAGCCTACTAAGAATCCTATTGATCCTCCTATAGAACCTATGAAAGAACTTGTGGTTGTTCCTCCTAGTTCTCAACATATTTCAAACAAGAAAAAATGTAACTGATCTACTAATGAACGCCGTAAGAAGTGTCAAGCTCAAGCTAAGGCCCATGCCTCTATTCTTCAAAGTTCTTTACCTTCTTTTGACCAACCTATGCTTGATGTGTTAGAATAATTTAATACTAATAATGATGTTAAGATGAATGATTATGATGATTCTATTCGTATCTTAGATTCTATTTCTAGTAATCTTTACGAAGAATATACTAATGATGCTAATGATGAATATGAGACTATTGATATTGACACTAATTTACCTAATATGATTTCAGCACAGTTGATAATTACACTTAGTATAGAACATTATGATTCTCAAGAGGATCCTTGTTTGGAACTGGCTATCATTCCTACTACGTTGGATATAGTCCCTCTTACAAGTTTCCTACCTTCGCAAAATAATATAGAACGAGATGGGGAGAGTAGGTGACATGCTTGATTGGCTTTTCCTTCATGATAGCTTTTTGTGTGTTTTCCTGTTGTATTGTGTTTCTCTCGTAATGTGTTTTCTAAATGTTTGTTAGATTCTTTTATAAGACCCTTGTTACTTTGTTGGTGCAAGGTGATAAAGGAATCGAACCTTTTGTGCAATTCCTCTATATGTATATTTACTCTTCTATATGTTGTTTTCATGTTATGTTGTGCTTGTGCTATTGTTTGTAAATGTTTTCCTTGTGTAGTCCACTTGGATTTGTCACTTGGTAGCACTTATTCTTTTTGGTCTCCATGTTGTGGTCCAAAAAAACCCTTCTTTGTAACTCTTATGTTTTCTTTCCTCCATTGTGATTGTATTTCTACTTTCTTTGGGGAATGATGTCAATTCATTTGCAATAATATCATATATAAATATTATCTTATGATCATACTGACCCCATGGCAGGTAGATCTCTTTTGTGTTCCCTGTATGTTTATGTGGTATTTCCCTTGATTTGTCTTTGTTTGGGGGCATCTCATAGTGGAAACGTAATCAGTGGAGTTATTTATGTTTTTGTTCAATCCATTGCTCCTGTTAAAGTGTTAGCAATGACTTTAACATGGGGGCATACACTCTTCTCACCTTTTGCACACAAGCACTTTCAATATATATATTTTTCAAGGCTTTTTTCTTCCTTTATGGATTAGTGACTAATCCTTAAAGCATGGGATTTTTATCTTATAGGATCTCTTGATCCCTCTAATTTCAATTTTCAAGTTTTGATCCCTTAAGGTCAGAGGTGTCCTTAAGACTAGATCTCTTTTTGTTTTGGCTTTGCTCTTTTGGAATAGAATATTCCTAAGGGTGAATCCTTGATGGGTTGACTAGTGAGTAGCCACATTCACTAGGCGGTTCAACTCCATCTTTCCAGTTGTGATGTTTCCTTGTGTGGTTCGCAATGGGACATAAGTTCTCATTGGGAAAGGTAATCACACCCTTTTCTCTCTTTTAGATGTCTCTCTTATTGTAATCTCAGAGTTGATGAGGACTTGAGTCCCTGGGGGCTTGAAGATTCCTTTGTCCCTTTGATTTCACTAACATTGTATTTTTCTTTGTGATCTCCTTTACCAAGAGTTTGAATCGATTCCATACTCTTTCTAAAGTAGGGGTTAAATGTATCATCAAAAAATGGAAGCACTTCCATTTAGGACTGGTTTAGCCCTCTGAGTAAGTGGTTTGGAGTCATGTCAAATGCCTTGAATGGGTCTTTGACTTGGATCTGGCTTTTTCCCCTATTCTTCCCCATTTTCCACTTCTTTTCTGCATTATTCTAGCATCTTGACCTGAAACCCTGAGATTCTTGACCTCATGGTCAAGGTCGACCTTCTAGGTCAAGGTCAACCTCAACCCTGACCTAGGTCCAGGTTGAGCTATTTTCCAAACCCTCTTGAGGGAGATACCATATTAAAGATGTAATGGGTGAAAGATTTGTAGTGATAAGGGTTTAGAAATTTCCAAATAGTTGTAACTATCTAGCTCGAAGTTTCCTAGACTATGTAGTCTCTAGAATGAGTTAAAATCATGATGATAGAGGGATTTCTATCAAATAATGTTGTTGTAGACAAGCACACACACCTTACAATCTCAAATAGAGCACATGAGTTATTCTAATACATTACCTGAGGAAAGTGTGGTCACACATAACATAGCAATTGTGGGATCTCTAAGCATGAGAAATGAAATAAAATGGTTGTAGAACATGAATTTGTTAAACATAAATGGGAATTCATCAAAGCATGTACTAGGAACATGAGTGGTTTGATATAAATTCCACAAAGAAAAGTCATCTCAAAGAAATGGAATGCTTTTTTAGCATGCACAAATTGGGTTTGTTGATAAGGTTATGGAAACTTCTGAACAAATTAACTTGGCAAGAAATATTTGTTAGTTGTTTGTGAACAAAAATATGAAACATTGACATCCCTTGGAATGCAATTATTTCAAAATTGTGAAATATAGATTTGTTGAATAGATATCAGAAGTTCCCAAATGAATAAAGTTGAAAGTTGTAAAAACTAAATTTCACATACTTTGCCAATATCTTATGCATCAGAAGCCAAACAACATAAACTTTATAATATGAATGGATATCCAATAAATCTTGTAGCATCCAAAATGTGAAAACGTGATCTCATCAAAGGCAATGATTGCAACATGCACAACATAGATTTATTTTTAGTGTAAATTTTTTAGCAAATGTCTGTAAAAACACATTCAAACTATGAAGCATAGACAATGCACCATAATTGTTTGATAGATTGCTTCAAGAAGATCTTGATTCAAGGAAATGTGGAATGCACAGACAATGTGTGACAAAATGCTAATAGAATATGGTGAAATGATTGAAAAAGTTCCTTAATGAAGTTGCAATTTGTATTATGTTTGGAAATTGCAAGATATGTAGAAATTGAATTTCTCAAAAAGATCTCCCTACGACAGCCTTGAAATAGTGCATACAAGATAAATGATTCTCATTTGATAAAAGTGTGGAATCATGTGAAAACACCGATGCAAATGTTGAATCACAATGTGCCCTGATTGTTTGACCAAATGCTAAAAAGATATGTGATCTTAAGGAATGCATTAAAATGATTGCAAGAAATGTGTATTAATAGATTTAAGAAGAGGCTTTAAAAAGTATCAAGAAAATTTTATTGGAGGTGTAAAACTAGTTCACCACCTTTGTCATCATCTTCACTACCTATGCAAAGAGGAAGCTACAAGACAATGCATGAGCATATAACAAAGTTTGATAGAAATAATGTTTTTTTTCAGATATTATAGTTTTAATGTATGGTTGACATACATACAAGATGTGAAATCATGAACATTGTGCCTTAACCATTTGACAATGTTCTTTCAAGACAAGATTTGAAGACCTAGGTCAAGCCAAAGTAGTTTTTGGGTATTTAAGATTTGATCATTAACCAATAACTAGAGCCAGACAAGATGAAATATAAATATCAGGGATATGATTACACTTTAATACTCAAGTGTACACTTCCAAAAATAAGTAACACAATATTAGTGAATTTTAGTATTCAAGATTTTTGGAATTCAATAGAAGGCAAAGAAAGAACCACCATGGCCTCCAGAATTCAAGATAGTGGCTTGGAATGTTTAGGAGATCTCCCAGTGTTTGGTAATGCCCAAAAATCATTTTGGAATGCATGGAGCATATAATCTAGATACTTGTGAAGTAGTTGTGGTTGATGGTAAAGTGGTAGCTAGGCTTGTTCTAGTGTTCATTGCGATTATGTTTCAATTTCCAATTAGAGATCAATTCATAGATGTTGATAGAGAATATGTAAAGGAGTACTTTTTTAATAATAGAGACAAGTACCTCAACACCATAGCTAAGAACTATCTCTTCATATCAAGGAAGGGAAAGTCACTGCTATCGAAAGTGTTTCACAGATCCTTATTGGTTGAAGATATTGCTATTATGGTGATCTTTTTGAATATGGTAATATGAAATAAAGACTCTCACAACTTATAAGATTGGAAGTTCCTCTTTGTCAACATCATATATGAAGGTGTTCAATATATTAATTGGGCATATATTATTAGCAATAACCTACATACCCAACTGATGGAGCTTGAAACAAGTTAGTATTTTTATACAACTTCCTACATCTTTTATGTCATTTCTAGAATGAAGAGTTGGTCGGGGTTGAATAAGAAATGTTTTTATGATGAGACAATGTTGATCTATGACTATTATCCATATTTACATTTGGAACACATTTTTCATCATTTCTGGAGGGTAAATGATGCCTTCACTATGCTCATAGTTAGAGAACTCCAAGGAAATATTGGGCTCAAAATATCACCTAAGGAAACAATTATAATCCAACAATATGGGAGTTATTTCACACAATTTCCAAAATTTAGTTACATTAGGTTGGTAGGTTATGATGGATATACTTTCATGTTACATAGGTTTGTAGATGGTAAATTGGTGTTCATTGATATTTGTAGGCAAGTTAGTCAAATTAACAAGATTTGTAGCAATAAATGAATGGATGGTATTCTTTTTCCAATGGGCGTTGGTCACTACAACAATGAATCAAATGTTGATGCCAAGAACATTGAAAGGTCAATTTTCAAAATTAACCATTTCCTCACACTATGATATTCCCCTTTGATAGTAAAGGGTATGCTATAAAGGAGTTGAAACTTGGACCTGGTTTCAATCATTTTCCAAATATTGGGGACTTTTAGGAGGATCGCGAAGTTGAATTCGAATTCAAAAGAAGGGGTTGGATGCTTGGCTTATAGTGAAACAATCATTCATTTCAAGTTGGAGTTGGATGTAAATGGAATTGAAGATGATGATTTAACCTTGATTGATCCCATCTACTATAAGAAGATATAAATACTTCCCTTTCCACCTATAGATTGGTCAATTTTAGAGTTAAAAAAACTTGGATGAAAGGACATCTTTGGTCATCAAAAGAACCAAGGAGTGGGTAAAGAGTAGAATGCTTGAAGCTACAACCATTTGACCTTCAAGTAAAGAGGGTACTTCAGGAAATAAAAATGACAACCGGGGGGCTTCTTCTTATTCCAATCCAAAAAAGTCCATCTTTTATAAGAATTCATATAAATTTGCTCCAGGAAATAATGGTAATGAAGAAGATCCAAATATATAAAAAGATCTCATTAAGGCATGTGAATTTCACTTTATGGTCAGATAAAAGAAGATCCAGAACAAAGAGTAGAGTAACCAATATGATTCAGGAGGATGAAGGAAAAAATGATAATGCAACACTACATGAATATTCTGGTGATAAAGAGTAGAAAACTCAATGCATTTAACCATATATTATCATGACATCTCCTCCTCATGATGATTTCATACACTCTAAAATACTACTAGAAGATATCACTCAAGATGAAGATCAGTTACCACCCATTCCCTATATTCCAATGTCTCTAAACTCATAACTCGTTGACATACATGAACATGTGCAAACTTCTTCTTCATTGTGGTCGCATAAAAGTTTGCAAAAGAAGAAAAGGATAATCCAAGTAGTGACCCCTAAATTGGACACAATTGCAAATTCACTCTAGAAGACAATCAAGACCAAGAAAACCAAAGTGATGTCAATATCATTTATTCTCCCATCTTTAGGCAATTTGTGTGTTGAAGTAGCTAAACCTACTTTAGAAAATAATATTGAAGAAGCTAATGAGATAAATTTCACCATCAATAGGATAGATTTTGGTCCTCCATCAATTGAGTGAGATGTGCACAATTTTGAAATATCAATAACCCAATTAGAATAAAGAGAAAGAAAAGCAATTATAGAAATATAACAACACCACACAACCGAGACGGGGGGGTTGAATCAATTGTGTCTAGATCTCATTAACTTTAACCACTTTGCATATTTAAATCATGTAACCATAGATCAAAAAGATAAACATAAAATCACAGAATCACAACACCACATGAACACAGTAATACCAAGTTTTTTGACATGGAAACCCTATAAGGGGGGAAACCATAGTGGGGATCAAACCCACAAGATGATGCACTATGTTAAAATAACAATACCCTATTAAAGGTACATAGGAAATGCACATGCATTTACGCACGTTACCTAGAGCTCACTGCTTGATTACAAGGGAAGGTCGACTTCCTTACAGATCAACTTGGACAACAATCCAGTCCGTGGACAATAATCCATTGTTTATGAACTAACTGATAGCATCTTTAATATGTCAATACAACTCCAATGAAGTACAAAAAATCTCTATTGCAATTGCAAATTCCACTCATACCTCTTCACACAGTTACCAATACAATATGCTTGCACACATCCCACACTTCACACTAAAAAATAATTACATTCGTTTATACATTTCATCAACTTATTTCTACAAGGTCAGCTAGGGACCTAATTACAAAATATTAATTTATTACAACTTAGTATACAATGTGATCCATTGAATGTTGGCTAAGACATAGAAATGATCCATAAAACCATCCTAGAACACACACCAACTCAATAAATCATGACACGATCCATCACAACACGTTACACCAACCATGTTAGCCAAGAGTGTAAAGAACAATAATCAGTAAACTTTGTCACTCTAGAAACATAGCTTGAGATCCTCAAATCAATGAACAAATCATGTCAAAAACACAAATATCAGTTCTAAACATGTCATAGCCTTCACATATGAAAATATTTTCACATTGATCCACACTGATTTGAATACTATCATATTGTCTCTTCCTAAACATCAAAATACTAGTCTTAGATAAAATCACTCATAACTATCTCAAATCATCATGCAAACCTCTGGAACTTGACAAAGATCAAGTACTGACATTCCTCAATGCATATATAGCGTTGCACCAACTGATCTGAAATAAAGTAGCCTCACCAACCCAATTAACTCACTAAGCATCCCTACAACATCTCTACAACACTATCACAACAAAGAAATATATTGGCATCAATGAAAACACATCTCTCAAATATGTGAAAGCAATCTCTGAAGCACGCATTTGCACAATATCTCAACAATCTCCCCCTTTGGCATTGATGGTAACATATGTTGTGAAAAACCAGTCAATGCCAAATAATTCCTCTCTCCCAGAGGAAACATTCAATCTCCCTTAGATCTATATTCATTACATACTCTTATATCTATCATATAATAGTCTCTCAAATACATGACTTCTCTCCTCATACATATACTCATCTCTTTACTTTTTCCTTTACTATTTTTCACATGCCTTCTCTCCCCCTTTAACATCAATGACAAAGGTCACACATATTTACAAAATATCCAACAATTCATTACAAAATGGATCTCATACCTGAATAATATGCTATGATCATCTTCCATAGGTCTCTCTAACAACTAACCACTACTCCCCCTAAGGGGAAACCATCTTTGTTGGACTAACCGCCAACATCCATGTTCAGGATTTGTGACATGGTTTAATAGACTCTTGTATCTTCTATGAGTCTAGTGGTTGTATCACGCATTAACAGGTTGATCTTTTGGTGCAACGACAACCACTACTTGTAACAAGCGATATCAGAGCTTGGTCACAGGTTTGAATCCCCTCGGGTGACACTTAGGGGGGGATTTTTGGACTAACTACCAACATCCTCGTTTGAGATTTGTGACATGGTTTAATAGCCTCTTGTGTCTTCTATAAGTACAGTGGTTGTATCAAGCATTAACATGTCAATCTTTTGGTGCAATGACAACTACTACTTGTAATAATCTTATATTTTTATGCACCCAAAAATGGTCGCCTAGACTTTGGGCCCCATTTATTCAATTTATCAATCCTGAATCAGTTTTATCAATAATCAATATTTTCAACATTATCAATTTCTTGATCAAATCTAAATTTCGATCATATATTGGATTTTTATCCTATGGGCTAATCATTTATCCTAAGTCTTTATTTTATTAAAAGGAATATCTCCTCCCCTTTTAATTAAATAAAAAGCCCCCACCTTTCCTCTTGTCCTAAGTTGCACAAATAAAGCATTATTCCTATTTTACAAAAAGGAAAAAAGCACTTTTGTCTCACATGGACACAAAGTCAATTCCTATTGGAGGATACTTGTGCACACAGATTGCTCCTCTTTTAAACTCCACCGTCGATTAAGAATTTTGCCTCTTAATCTCAATGGTCTATTCCTTTGCATTTCTTATAAAAGGAAAGCTCTCTCCTTCATTTTCATATCATGTTTTTGAATACTAATCTTATGCTGCAGGACTTCTTGGAGACTTTTGGAGCTTTTGGAAACCTTATCATTCTTAGTCTTTCATTCTTGCATTTTAGCTTTCATGGCATCTAGCTTAGTTTCCTTTGATGCAATAGATTTAACTCACATAGCTTAATAGGAAGGATTTGTAACACTTGTTCTTTCCATTTCATAGCTTAGTTGCATTGCATTTTCATTTCCATAGACTAGTTTGCATTGCATTGCATTTTCATAGTGATTCTTGAGGATATTGGCACTCTTTCCCTTGTCCTCATTCAAATCTCTCATTGTGTGGTTGACTAGCAAGGTCACAAGCTTGTAGCTCTAGCTGAGAGCAAACACATCATAGTCCCTTGCAACTCCATGCATAGAGAGCTATGAGCCGCTTTGTGAGCCCTCATTCTTGAGAAACCTTGCATATAATGGTTCATAGAAGTGTGGTCATTTTTCTACCATACATTTTTGGTGCCCACCGTGGGGCAGAGTAGATTAGCTTTGTCCTTTAATTTTGCATTTTTTGTCAAAATTTTTGTGAATTTTCGGCTTCATTTTCGTGCTCTAGTTTTCTGTCTCAGAATATCACGTGATATACCTCATAATACCAGTGCGACACTTCACATCATAGAAGAATCGCATGATAGTATTGAGGTATATCACTTGGTGTCATGCGAAGTATCGCTTGCATATAGCGAAGTATATCGCTCAAACTGAGGTATATCGTGCGGGTATAGGAAACTGTGTCGCACGATACTAGTGAAGTCCGAGGTATATCACCTGATACAAAAGAGAGCTAGATTTTGAGTTTTATCAACCGAATTTGATCACATTTTGTTTTCTTGCTTACTTTGTTGCATTTAAACAGGGTTAATTTACATTTCTTAGTCTAAATTGATCAGTTTTTTACATTGCTTTCACTTAGATTTTGGTTTTCCTAACCTTAGTTGTCTAACAAGTTGTGGTTGTAGGTGCTTTGATTGAACAAAAATTGTTATAAATTGCATGTCAAAGAGGGCTACTAACATTTTTGCAGGGCCACCCAAAGCATAAACAAAAGCAAAAAGAAATTTTTTTAAAGTGTTTCTGATTTATTTCCTTTCAAGTGTGGCATTTACTAATTGTATTAGGAACTTTAATACCTTGTGAAAGAGATTTTGAGGTGGTAGAAGAAGTATGCTCTTCACCTTTAGGTGAACCAGAAAATCCTGACCTATCTTAAGGTTTTTGGAAGCAAGGGGGTAATTAAATTCTGCTTGGTGTGTTTGGGAGAAGTTTTTGAGATAGGGGAGTATGCTCTTCACCCTTGTGGTGAACCAAAAACCTTGAACCTCAAAAATCATCCATTATTTGTTTAGTTTAGGATCCTTTAGCGGGCCTGCTCTTGAGCAATCAAGAGGAATGACCCAAGTGGGGACAACCTTGTCATCATTTTCCTTGGTGGCAAGTGATTCCAACTCACTATAATCTCAATGCTATCGAGGACACAAAACCTTGGTAGACATAACACTTATCTTCGCTTGATGTGAGTAGCTCATGGGATTGTAACCATGGGGAAAACATTGAGCAAGAATGCTTAAGGTACTCTTGCGGCCTCGAGGTCCTAGTCCTTTATGAGGAGCAAGAGGGGTGTTGTGAATGGAAGCCCTTATTAAGAACCATTAGATAGAAGCCACCTTGTTTAGCCGCTTATCTTCTTAGTGCAAGGATTGATCCAAGTGGTTTACCTAGATCACCTTAAGATACTCACCATATGTGTCCCTTTGGTTGTGTCATTTGACACTTCCACGACAAAGCCAATATCTCTTGTGGGTAACCACTTGGTGTGAGGCAAGGGGGCATCAAGTTGTGAGCTAAGTTGGTACGTATTGAGCCTTGCCTTTTTAGGATAGATTTTCTTAAATTGTCTTCGGTTGTGTGATACCAGTGTAAACGTTCTCACATACAAACAATTGGTAGCATTTATAGGGTGCTTTTTCAATTCTGATATCACAAGTGTTTGTCTTGGCAAGGTTGCTTTTGCCCTTGTTTCAAGTGTTTGAGACATGTTTGATCCCTCACTATTTACAAACCTAGCAAAATCCTATTGATATTGTGATTGAAATTGAAAACATCAATCCTTAGACCGTAAATTTTGACCAAACAGACCCAAAAATGCAAATTTTACACAGTTCTAGTCAAGAGTTAAGCAATTTTGCAATAGTATCGCTTGCTTTAAGAAGAAATATCGCATGATAGTTCACCCCTGATAAACTATCGCCCGATCTGCCTAGTGTTTATCACCCAGCTATTGTGAAGTCTATCACCTGATATAAGGTGAAGTATCACCCGGTTATAGGTGTATCACCCTGGTAGCCTGGAGTATATCACCTGGTTAATTTCTGTCGTGCTTTCAATTTGATCAGTTTCAATTGCTGTTAGTCAGGTGAGGTCTTTGAGTAGGCTTCTTGCTCTATCGTTCGAGACCTATCTTGACTCTAAATTTCTAGTTTTAGTCCTCTGGGATAGCATCATCTGATTTACGAAATCACTTTGGGAATAATTGTCAAATTAGAAGGCCATTCTTGGTGACAAGGTTCATCTCTAGGATTGTTAGCTACATTCTTGGAAAATTTTAGTGCTCTTATTGTCCAAATCGCTTTCATTTAAATCTCAATTTCAATTATATTTTGGCCTAGTCCAACCTCCTAGTTCAAAAGTGTAAGGGTAGTCACCCTTTGATTTGAAGCACCTCTTTGACAGTGTTGGTAAAGCCCCTTTTCTATCTTTTCATTTCTCTTTGGACAATAGAGGACTTTGATTATCCTAGTTTGGTGCTAACACTTTGAGAGGTCATCTTATCATTGAGAGTATCTTTTTTTCATGTCAGTTACAACAAGGTACCAAGTCAATCAAGGGAAGTGACCCCCTGTTGCCTTTAGCCAATTACCACCAGTTAAGACTCATCAACAGCATAAGCAAAAAGGACCCCTTTTTTATCAATCTCCTAAGAGTGAATCTGAGATTTGTTTTAATCCAAAAGCTAATCCTAGTGAAGTGAGCACCTCTTTAGTACCACTTTCATCAAGTATGGACATGAGTTACACTTTCACTCGACAACAAAGAGAAGCCAGGAATCAAACTCTTGAGGATATCTTCCAACGGCATAGAAGAGAGTACGGTGGTTCTTCTCATGCTAGTCCACCTAGATCACCTCCCAACAATGTGAGATATTTTGATGCCCACCAATGAGCCGAGAGACATTATAAGAAAACTCACTCAGATTTAGGGTCACAATACGAGGACCAGAACAACGAATCTAGTGATCACCACGTCAACATAGCCAACAAAATAAGGCATTCGAGACCATCCTCTCCACTTAAAGATACCTCTCGATATGCAAATACGAGATTGAAAAGCATTGAGAGGGAGAAGCAAGCCTATTTGGATGAACAAGCTGCTAAAAAGGAGAAATTTAGACAACTAGAAGAAGAGGAACGTGCATTATTGGACATAAGGAAGAGAGTCACCCAAGAAGAAGAAGATAGACTCTATGCACAACAACTCCAAAACTGATTCAATGGGAGGGGAACCAATAGTGGGACCAACTCACCCCCATCTACCCCTTCGCCAAGTCCTAGAAGAAAATCAAGGACACCCTCACAATCCCTAAGTCCTAAAGGAAGAAGGGCTTCAAGATATGATCATCATAGGAGATGATCATCTCATAGACATTCAAAGCAACCCTCCCAATGAGCACATCATGGCTCACAACATGGAGGAAGTTATGCAAAATTTGATCATATGGATTTTATGACTATGCAACAAGAACCATCCTTTCAAGCATATGTGGAACAATATGTGGAACAAAACAAGGATCAATTCTTAGAAAGCCTTATCAACAAAGGTGCTAAGGTTCCATATAATTTTGACGTCCACCAAAATATTAAGAAACAGAATCCTTCAACCAATGAGGTGATCATGCAAATGTAGAAGGATATAGAAAGGATGAGGGCTCCTAAGAGCACATTTAATTTGGACTCCATATGTCCCAACCTGATTGACAAGAGTGTGGTGTTGGTTGAGTTCCCTAAGAAAGTTGAGTTTCCAACCTATGACAAATATGATGGCATTGGTGACCCTCATGACCATGTTTGACAGTTCTACATAATGAGCTTTTCTTTTCACCATGAAGACTCCTACTTGATGAGATTATTTCCAAGGAGTCTCAAGGGTCAAGCCATGGAGTGGTTCACCAACCTTACTCCTCCAGTAAAGACATTTAAGGAACTTGTCCAATGATTTGTTCAACATTTTGCTTATAACCTATCAAGGTCGGTCACAATGCTTGATTTTTGCAAACTCAAACAAAATCAAGGAGAACCTTTTGTCACTTTCCTACAAAGATGGAGATGTTTGTGCTCAAAATATCCAAGGACAATTCTTGAGGAGGAAAGAATAGACATCAGTGTGAGCAACTTGATACCAGAATTAAGATATGAAGTAAGGAAGATCTCGTTTAATTCTTTTGATACCATGGTAGAAGTGGCATGTCGCATAGAGGATGTCCTAAAAGAACAAGGGATTTTGGCTCAGTCCACTAACAACAATAATAGCCAAAATAACTACAATAATGGTAATAAGGACAAAAGGAACTCTTATTGGAATAAGAATAAGCAGGTGGTCAATGACGGAGTTGTTGACTCATCACAACCTAAGAATGAAGGAGTTCTTAATCTCTCTCATGCAGTTCAAGCCATGAAGCTGCAAGCATCCTTAGGACAACAAGAGAATAAACCCAAGTATCAAGGGAAACCTAAAAAGGAAAAGAGACAATTTACCAAACTTGGGGACTCCTATGCAGACATTTTCAAGACACTAATTGCTCATAATTTGGCACAACCTCAGGATCCTGCCAAGCACCGCATACTCGATCCCAAACCTCATTGGTGGGATGAGAAGGCCTTTTGTGTCTTCCACAATGGAATTGGACATGATATAGAAAATTGTTTTAGGCTTAAACATCTTGTCCAAGACCTCATTGAAAGTGGATGATTACAAGTTGATGGTTTAACTACTAATGTGGATCATAAGGTTTTTAAAGAACCCTTGCCCAAATATGAGAAAGGAGAGAATTCTAACAATAAGCATGGCAAGGCTACTATCAACCATACCTACACAAATGCTGAAAATGTTATTAACATGCTTGAAGTGGCTGATGATAATATCAACATGATGAGAGGGAAAGATCCTTATGGATATGATGTGGATTCAACTCCTATATCTGATGAAGGACCTGTTGTGGTGCTAAGAGGTCCTCACTCATGAAGGATGCCCCAATCCCTCAATGCTGTCACTAGGGGTCAGTCTCAAGCTCCCATTATTATCAGAGGTCCTAGCTCTAGCAAGTCTAAGCAGCCCATGTCCAAGGGTGTTCTTCCTAAATCTGTTGTTGGTCCTAATTCAAATTATAACCTTATTGACCAATTACAACATACACCAGCGTAGATATCTATTTTTGAACTTTTAGAATTGTCCCCTAAGCATAAGCATGTCCTTGAGGATGCTTTGCGAGCAGCCAGTGTCCCTAACAACTTAGATATTGATTAATTCCAGAATATGGTCAACCATTTGGCTAGCCCTCATTACCTCACTTTCTCAGAAGAAGATGACAAATCCATTAGTCACCCACATAACTTGGCCTTACACATCAAAGTCATGATTCATAAAACCCATGTCAGGTGTGTATTGATAGATGGGGGTGCGGGGCTCAATATTTGTACCATGAGTTTGTTGAAGGCTCTAGGATATTCTGAAGAATTCATTGACACAAGGAAAAAGATCACAATCAAGGCATATGATGAAGTGGAAAGAAGTTCGAAGGGATTGGCCATTTTGCCTATTCGCATTGGTCCAGTAGAAAAGGATATCTTATTTCAAATTGTTGATGTTGGACCTTTAGCCTACAACATTTTGCTAGGTAGGCCATGGATTCATGAAATGCAAGCAGTCCCATCAACGTATCACCAGTGTGTTAAGTTTCCCCATAATGGTGTAGAAATTTGCATACATGGAGATAGTGCCTTATCAGTTAATAATATTTCTGCTAGATCACATGTACCTTTGAATAGGGAAGCTGAAAGTTCTACTATTTCACTTGAACAATGCAAGGAGAAGTTTAAGACCATAGACCTTGGGATGGGAGATTATAAAATTGATTCTTTTACAAAAATGCCAATCTCTCCTAGGTCTTATGGGAAACCATCACCAAATATGAAACCTTCATCATTAGCAATGACACTATTTGGAAAATTTGTTGAGTCTTCGGTTCCTATTTAGGAAGAGAAAGAGGAAGTTGTCATAAGAGACTAGATCTATCAGGAGGAAAAATACCAACATAATGAGAACTTTGCTCCTTCACCTAAAGCTTATGGGAGAGGGTATACATTGGTTAAGAATATGGGTTATCTAGGATATGGTCCCCTTAGCCATAGGTTGGATGCTAAAGCTGAGCCTCTTAACCATGCCCTTTTTGGATGAAAGAATAAGTCAACAGTTGGCTTAGGTTTTGAAAATAAGAAGAAGAAAGGTGTCCCTGTCTCAGCTGCGACAAACAGTGACAATGACTCAGACTACGCACCTAATCTTTCCAATCAACAAGACATGTCTAATGATTGAGTGCCTTCAACAAATCTCCTTTGGGGAGATTCAAAAGATTTGATAATTGACGATCCTACTATCCCAACTGCGACGGATAGTGACTATATGAATGTTAGATTGACAATGGAAAGTGTTGCTATCCTAGCTGCGACAGATAGTAACAGTGCTAATGTTGGGGAAGGGGAAACTCTTCCCAATCTTGAGGCCTCTACATCACAAGGCCCAAATGATGATTCATAAATAGACTCACATGAGTTCGAATGGGACTCACTTTCAGATGCAACAGTTGATTTGGACATAGATGTTGTCCATACATATAGTATTCAACTTGATGCGACCAACGAGCTTAGTGTAGGACTAGAGGATTGTACTCCTCGAATTGCCTTAGTGGATGATGCTTCATTTGGTAGGATAAATCCTGACTCGAGTATCTTAGGAGGGGACTTGATGAATCCTGATTGTATGGTCATCAAAGATAACACCTTTCACATAAATAACATTAAACCAGTCATTGACCTACCCCTTGTTCACTATGACCTAATTAACTGGTCTCAGCGCCATCAAGAGCCCAAATTCCTCACTTTTCAGAATGATTACGAAATTGCCTACTATCTGAATGTTGTTGAACCTGTGGCTTCTTCCACCAGTGAACCAACAACAAGTATGACAGAGCTTGATATTAAGTACCTCAGTCTAAAAATAAAAGAAAAAGAAAAAAAGAAAAAAAGGTCTGATGGTGAAAACCACTTTGTGGCGGTATCAGAACCAAACATAGTAAAAAGAAATGACGTATTTGAGGGTGAAAACCTCTTTGAGGTGCCTAAAGATGGGGTACTTAATAACTTGCTGAGTTATTTTCAGGATAGATCATCAGTATTGATTGAGCCAACAAAACCAGTTAATTTGAACACAGAAGAAGCTCCTCAAATAATTCATCTTGCTCAATCTTTATCAGAAGAAGAAACCAAGGCATATATACAATTCTTACAAAAGAAGAAAATTAATTTTGCATGGACATATTCAGACATGCCAGGGCTTGACACAAATCTTATAATGCATCACTTATCCATAGCTCCAGGAGTCAAACCAATGAAACAGAGACTCAAGAAAATGCATCCACATGTAGCTCTCCTTGTCAAAGTGGAATTAGAAAAACTTTTGAGAGATGGATTCATCAGAGCCATCAATTATGTATAATGGATCTCAAACATAGTACCAGTTTTCAAACATGATGGGTCCATTCGTGTATGCATAGATTTTAGAGATTTAAACAAAGCATGCCCAAAGGATGATTTTCCACTTCCAAACATTGACATGATAGTGGACATGACAGCGGGTTATGAAATATACTCTCTAATGGATGGTTTCTCAAGATATAATCAAATTAAAATAGCTCCCGAAGACCAAGAGAAAATAGCGTTCACATGTGCATGGGGAACCTATTGCTGGAACGTCATGCCATTTGGGTTAAAGAATGTAGGAGCAACATACCAACGAGCTATGACCACAATTTTTCATGATATGATGCATAAGAACATGGAAGATTATGTGGATGATACCTTGGATAAATCAAGAAAAAGGGATGCACACCTTATCGATTTGGAAGTAATTATAGATCACATGGAACAGTTTCAACTTAGATTGAATCCAAAGAAGTATGCATTTGGTGTCACCTCAGGCAAACTTTTAGGATTTATAATATTAGCAAAAGGTATAGAGGTTGATCCCAAAAAGGTCCAAGCAATTTTAGATATGCCACCTCCAAGAAACATTAGTCAGATGAGAAGTCTTCAGGGACGACTCCAGTCAATTAGGAGGTTTATCTCATAGCTGGCAGATAGAGCACAACCCTTTAATAAGACACTGCATAAGGGTGATTCTTGTGTATGGAATGAGGAATGCCAAAAGAGCCTAGATCAAATTAAACAATACTTGGCTAATCCTCCAATTTTGATGCCACCTATTCCTGGGAAACCATTGATTTTATACATTTCAACAACAGAGTCTTCCTTGGGGGCATTGTTGGCTCAATTAGATGATATTGGGAAAGAAAGGGCCATTTACTACATTAGTCGTACTCTAGTATCTTATGAGATCAATTATAATAACATTGAGAAGTCTTGTCTTGCAGTGGTGTTTGCTTCCCAAAAGTTGCGACACTATATGCTTACTCATACTATACATTTGGTTGCAAAAATTGATCCTCTTAAGTACTTGCTTAGTAAGGCTGCCCTTATGGGTAGACTTGCTAAATGGATGATGGTTTTAACTGAATTTGACATAGAGTATATTGAAAGGAAGGCCATAAAAGGGCAAGCTATTGCTGACCAATTAGCTGATTTCCCAGTTAAGGATAGTATGCATGTTCAAGTAGAATTCCCAGATGAACACATCCTATATATGACTACTTGCACTTGGAAAATGTTCTTTGATGGTTCCCACATGCAAAATGGATCAGGTGCTGGAGTATTATTTGTCTCTCCACATGGGTACAATATTCTAAAGTCTTACAAACTTTTATTCCCATGCACGAATAATATTGTAGAACATGAAGCTTTAACCAATGGATTGAGAATGGCTATAGAATGGAACATAACAGAGTTACATGTCTTTGGGGATTCTCAGTTAATCATCAACCAATTCAATGAGGAGTATCAAACCAAGGAAGATAAATTGATACCCTACAAAAAGATGGTTGACTCATTGAGACGTTACTTTACATTTGTGACATTTCAACAGATCCCTAGGATAGAGAACAAAGCTGCAGATGCTATGGCCACATTAGCTTCACTCCTTTAGTTGGAAACACGTGAATCAAGATTTGAATTCTTGGTGGAAGAGCTACACCATCCCATATTTGACTCATCTGAAAGCCATGTCATTTGTACCCTTGTCACACATGAGTCTTCCCGATATGGTGCTCTCTATTCATATCTTCGTGATGGCATCATCCCTGACACATTCAACCATTCTGAATGCCGAAACCTTGTTTGCAATGCCTATCACCACACCCTTATCTTTGATGATGTATATAGGAGGGGTTTAGATGGGAAACTCCTTAGGTGCTTGGAAAAGGAGGAATCTGACCAAGTGTTAGCTGACATCCACGAAGGCATTTGTGGTGGACATTCCAACGGTCTTGCCATGGCCCGCAGATTGCTTAGGGTGGGGTATTATTGGCCCATGATGCAGATAGATGCAGTAGCCTTTGCTAAGTCTTATGAAATATGTCAGAAACATGGAAACCTGATTCATGCTCCAGGTAGGGAGCTGATTGCTTCTATTTCTCATTGGCCATTTCAGCGCTAGGCCTTTGATCTAGTTGGGTAGATTCATCCCAACTCATCAGGTGGATATAAGTTCATTATTACTACCACTGACTACCTCACAAAATGGGTGGAAGCTGTGCCACTTTCTGTTGCTTCAGGGAAGACTATCTCTTTGTTTATCTTGAATCATATTATTTGTCGATTTGGCATGCCTTCTGAGATTATCACTGATAATGGAGGTCAATTCAAGAATAAGGACCTAAAGCATTTATGCAAAAAGTTTAAAATCAAGCAACATTGGTCCTCCATATACTTTCCACAGGGAAACAGATAGGCAGAAGCCTCCAACAAAACCATTCTTAAGATCCTTCATAGGACAGTGAACAAGAATGGTAGGGATTGGCACTTGCAAATCAATCCCGCACTATGGGCTTACAGAACTAGCATTCGTACACCTACAGGAGCTACTCTTTTTTCTCTTACCTATGGCACTGAAGTGGTATTGCCTTTAGAAGTTGAGATACCATCACTTAGAGTCTCACTCAAAGGATTGATAACAGATGAGGATTACCACGCCATGAGGTTACAAGAACTAGAACTTCTAGATGAGAAGCGTAAGGCTTCTTTTGATCATATGAAAGTGTATTAGAAGTGTATGTCCAAGGCATTTAATAAGAAGGTTCATCCTAGAGAGTTTCACGTAGGAGATCTTGTTTTATGAGAAAATCCTAAGAACCAAAAACATAGAGAACAGAAGGGTAAGTTTGAACCTAATTGGCTTGGACCATATGTCATCACAGCTGCTTTTGGTACAAGTGCATATTTACTGTCAGATCCAAATGGAGAACAGCTCCCTGATCCCATCAACATTTTGTACCTCAAAAAGTTCTACCCTTGATGCCCATTTCAGTGTGGGGGCATTCTTTGTACATATTTATTGATCTTGAAAAAATTCCAAAAAAATTCATATATGATGCTGAAAAAATCTTAAAAAGCATAAAAAGTCTTGAAAAAATACAAAAAATAAAATAAAAATCGAAAAAGTGCCTTGGTGAAAACCTGGAAACAGGCGCCTTGGTAGCAAAAATACAAAAAAAAAGAAAAAAAAAGAAAAAAGAAAAAATTGCAATAAAATCCAAGTGGTGAAAACCTGGAAATAGATGCTACTTGAGGCCTTTGCACCCCTATTTCTTAGCATGCATCCTCGACACTTAGCTATTTTCCATCATGCTTTGACCCTATTTGACTTGGTCTAGAATTGGTCTTTTTTTTTGTCTAGGGGGCATAACTGTTAGCATAGGTCCTTTAGGGGCATTTGTCTCTTGGGGCATTTCACAACAAGTGTCTTTCAACACCACCCCAAACAGTGTTTTTCAACACTACCCTTGCGTCAAGTGATTCTTAACACTTATCAGATGTCTTACCCAATAGTCTAAGTATGATGTGATATTTCTCATTAGCAGATGTGATAACCAGATTCTGACTCTATGACCAACACACACGCACTTAACCAATCAACTCGCTTGAGATATGTTGGCTTTATTTTTCTTTGTGTGCTGTCTATGAGGATTTCTTTGATGAGTGGTCTCTCCTTGAGAAGTTTTTGATGATGCATAGCTAGAAGACTAAGGGTATGAGAACATGTTTTATTTTCTTTATCTGCTTGTGGGTATATTTTGTTGATCCTAATTGTCATGAGCATTTATGTTGGTCTTACTTGACACTATGGATTAACAATGTATTATCCTTGACTATTTTTGCGTGTGCATGCTTCTAGTTATCCTGACTTCCATATGTCTTGATACAAGCATAATCTCACCATATCAAACTTAGGTAATCTCACTACATTAGTCATCTTAACCTACATGTCTTTGATGCCTAGGTGAGATTTCCACATTTCTATCTGATAAAGATCATATTCATATCCACATAGTCATACTAGTGTGCATTGTATGATCTTACGATGCTACCTAATGCTCGATGATGATAATTAGATGTCTATAGGCATTGTGACCTTGCAAGTCAACCACTTTTCATAGTAGTTTGCATTTTTAGGTTCATGATTAGATTAGTTTTGCATTTGCATATGGAGAGAGCTCTCCTTTTTCATCTTACGTGGACCTGTCAGTCAATTGCGCTCACCTTTCCTTCTCGATCATGTTTTTCACTCCTTGTCTTTTTCATCTTGAACCTATTCCTACTCATCACAAGGGGTTAATCATATCATCCTAATCACAACTATCATTTTTAGAAATATGAGTCTATATTATACACATGAGAATCACACATACATCTATGAGAGAGAACATACATAAGCATGTACATAAATATTTTGAGCAAAATGACAAGACAATATACATGAACTGATACATCCATCACAAGTGAGACAAACACATATCGCAAATCTGGTAAATCTCATATATAAATGTCATGATACAATATGGGATCCCAAAATCTGGGTCACAGTCTCAAGATATGTCAAAAACATCTAACCCTAAACCTAAGACTGACTGCCACCCTCATGTCTTGGTGCTGGCGGAGTTGGTGCTAAATCAGGCACTACATCTGATCTACCCACTACTGTAGAGTATGATAGCACTCTTTGATCCTCTGGGACTACCTGAATATAGAGGCCATGATAGTATGCGGCTCGTGCGGCTTCCCTCTATCTCTCTGCAATAGTAACCTGTAGCTGCCTCTCCTGGCACTCTGTCTCTGCTCTCTAATCTGTGAGCTACTGATCCCTCACAGCTATAGCAATCCTCAACTATAGTATCTCAGCCTTGAGAGCCTGTATCCTCACCCTCAGATCATCCCCTCCTGTAGGTGGGTCTTGCCTAACCGCAGCTTGCTGACGAGCTGGTCTCGCCGCATCTGAGGTGGCTGCCCTCTGTCCCCATGGCTATTTTCAGCCACCTGATCTGGAACTCTCCCTAGCATCTCTCACTCTCTCGCTACCCCTATCCCCGCTATCCCCTCTGTCTCCTCCATCTCCACCCTCATCTCCTCCCTGTGCTGGTACCTGTGCATCTGGAATAGTGAACCAAGGGAACGACGCCCTTCACCGCTCTGCCCTGTAGGCTACATCGGCCCCTGCATCTACCACATCTGGGTAATACTCCCAAGGCTCACTCTTGATACCAGCTATCTCTATGATCACCTATTGATAATCTAACATGGGTAGCCACTCATGTCCCTCCTCATCCCTAGCTTTGGCATATGTAGTAGTCTCTGTAGAGACCCGTTGCTACCTCCCAAACTGCCGCCATACCTGAGTGATGCAAAATCTCTCCACTATCTCTGAATGTTGGCCTACTAGTGGCCGAGTGCACAGCATATAACTCAGCTTGTCATTTGCATCACTCCATCCCTCCACATCCCTATATGGCCTCCATGTGAAAGCAGCCACCTCATCCAAAATCCTCCTGTAATATGTCACATCCCCAATATGAGCATGTGATATGAAACCCATATATCTGTATATGTATGGGTATCTCCTCTCTCTCGGTTGAACCCTCAGGCGTATCACAACAATGTGCTCCCAAGCCCACACCTATGCCAGGATGGCACCACAGGCCCATGTCTGACCGTCCCTATAGATAATCTCATGTAGCTCATGATACATCTCGGTAAGAATGGTTGGTCCCCATGCCATCGGATGAGGTCTACCTACCAAGTCAACTAGTAATCTGCCCCATCCAAGTGAGAATCCCTTATGACTGCGATCAGTCATCAGGATCTGAGAAATAATGGATGCCACAATACATGGCACTGGGAAGTCTCTGCCAAAATCGTCTATCAGCTTCTCCCAGCTGACATGCCTGTCCAGAATAGTCACATCCTGGAACATCTCCTGGATCAGTCGACGCCCCTCAGTGGCATCCTGATCATAGTATACCTGTGTCAACACACAAATCATGTCAGTTTTCATCCTTTGGAAACATTACATTTTACACAATTATATCTTAAAACATGATTATACTTACCGGCTCTCCATGGCAGGGCACTCGTAGGATCCTATAGACATCCTCAAGAGTAATGGATGCCTCACCTATGGGAAGATGGAAGGTGTTGTGCTCGCTATGCCAGCTCTCAGCCAACGCAGTCAACAACCCATGGTCAGCTCTAATGTATGGGAATTTTAGTAAATACCTGAACCCCATAGTCCTAATGTCAGCATTGCCCAGATCATCTAGATCTTGGACACACTTCAACCTGGTCACCTTCGGTGCTCTGATGATCAGCACTAGAAAGACCTCCTGCAAGCCATTAAACCAAGATAGTTGTTAGAACATATCATGATGGATGCCTAAAAATCAGTCTAACACATCTTTAAACACGTAAAATTGTCTAGACCCATGTCATTTTTGCTTACAAAAACCTAAAATTTTAAATTTCACACTTGGGCGATACAGCTTTTTTGGAGAAGTATCATGTGATACTTCTCCCTATAGTGGTGTGATATACTTTGGGCCGTGTGATACTTCACCCAGTATCATGCAATATTTCACTCAGTATCGTGCGATACTGGTGCCTATACCCGCGCGATACTTTGGGGACTCGCGAAGTATCGCGTGATATTTCTTCCCAAAGGACGCGATACTTCTAAAGTATCACGTGATATTTCACCTAAACTAAAAATTTGCAAATTAAAAAATTTCCAAACGTGTTAAAAATGTATTAAATGACTCAAAAATAGTGAGTTTTCTGAAAACATACCAAGGCAAGATAGTGTGGTGGCTGGTTGTGCAACCGGGCATGCTCAAATCGATGCCTGTGGATGGGAACTCCTGCTTGCTGGGCCATATTCTCTCTCAAGCTTTGAAAATTCTCAAATCACTACAAGACAAATGATTTTGAAAATGACACTTTTTCCCCCTTTTATAGCATTTTGACTTTTTTGACCAATTTTCAAAACACCTTGGACTTGCACGAAAATTGCACCCCTAGCTAATTTCGACATCCTGAATCCATTTTCAGACTCAAAATCAAAATCTGAGGTCATCTTGATAGTCAAAATCGCATTTCAAAATTTTCCTTCTACGTAGTTGATTGACCTTTTGAGGCATAATTCTCCGATCTTTGGTGGACTTTTTTTTCATTTCCATGTCTTTCAACCTTCTTGTCTGTCATTCACCCTTCTATTTCCTCACTGGGGCATGTGTCATTACCTAATGATTAACCTATTGACCTTTACCTTCGATTGTGATTTCATTCTGATTTGATCAAATCTTTATTGATTTGCTATCTCTCCTCTACTTGATTTCGATTTTGATTCTGAGGGGGCAGTATTTATGGGATCCCCATCCCCGATTCCTTGATTCTCTTGATTCAGACATCTTTTGTGAGCTTTTTCTCAAATTTAAGATTCTTATCTCCTACTTTGAATGTGATCCCGAATCGACCTCATGTTCAAAGGCCTTCATTTATGCTTTGTCTAGATGTGATCCCAAACCGACCTCACATCTGAGTTGTTTTGCGATCCTAGATCTATCTCACACTTCAATTTTTTTTTGACTGCATGTGTTCCCAAATCGATCACACATTAGTCAAAGAGGGGCAAATGTATGCACCCAAAAATGGTCACCTAGACTTTGGGCCCCATTTATTCAATTTATCAATCCTGAATCAGTTTTATCAATAATCAATATTTTCAACATTATCAATTTCTTGATCAAATCTTAATTTCGATCATATATTGGATTTTTATCCTATGGGCTAATCATTTATCCTAAGTCTTTATTTTATTAAAAGGAATATCTCCTCCCTTTTTAATTAAATAAAAAGCCCCCACCTTTCCTCTTGTCCTAAGTTGCACAAATAAAGCATTATTCCTATTTTACAAAAAGGAAAAAAGTACTTTTGTCTCACATGGACACAAAGTCAATTCCTATTGGAGGATACTTGTGCACACAGATTGCTCCTCTTTTAAACTCTACCGCCGATTAAGACTTTTGCCTCTTAATCTCAATGGTCCATTCCTTTGCACTTCTTATAAAAGGAAAGCTCTCTCCTTCATTTTCATATCATGTTTTTGAATACTAATCTTATGTTGCAGGACTTCTTGGAGACTTTTGGAGCTTTTGGAAACCTTATCATTCTTAGTCTTTCATTCTTGCATTTTAGCTTTCATGGCATCTAGCTTAGTTTCCTTTGATGCAATAGATTTAACTCACATAGCTTAATAGGAAGGATTTGTAACACTTGTTCTTTCCATTTCATAGCTTAGTTGCATTGTATTTTCATTTCCATAGACTAGTTTGCATTGCATTGCATTTTCATAGTGATTCTTGAGGATATTGGCACTCTTGCCCTTGTCCTCATTTGAATCTCTCATTGTGTGGTTGACTAGCAAGGTCACAAGCTTGTAGCTCTAGCTGAGAGAAAACACATCATAGTCCCTTGCAACTCCATGCATAGAGAGCTATGAGCCACTTTGTGAGGCCTCATTCTTGAGAAACCTTGCATGTAATCGTTCATAGAAGTGTGGTCATTTTTCTACCATACAATATCAATCCAAGAAAAAGAATGTCTATGTTAAGTTCCCTGGATTAATGCAACTCGATGCATCTCATTTTAGATCAAGAGGGGCTACCACCCCGTCTTACCTTAGAGATACTCAAAATTATCCTTTGGAAAGGGCTTTGTGAATATATTTGTAATTTTCTCTTTAGTAGATACATATTCCATCTTGACTTCCTTCTTAGCTACCTTGTCTCTAAATAAATGATACTTGATAGATATATGCTTTGTCTTTGAGTGTAGAATTGGAATCTTAGAGATATTGATGGAACTTGAATTATCACAATAAATAGTAATAGGCTCATCAATATATACCCTTATGTCTTTCAATATTTTCTTCATCCATACCACTTATATACAATTCATAGCAGCAACAACATATTTCACCTCTGCAGTAGACTATGATATGCAATTTTCTTTCTTACTAGCCCATGAAATCAATCTCTTTCCTATGAAGAATGCACCATTGCTGGTCCTTTTCCTATCATCCACAATTCCTGCCCAATCAACATTAATAAAAGAACATAATATAAAATCATCATCCTTATGATACCATAAGCCATGATCAATTGTCCCTTTCAAATATTTGAATATCCTCTTCACTGAAACAACATGAGATTCCTTCGGTTCTACTTGAAATCTAGATGTCATACACATTGCACTCATTATGGTTGGTCTAGTTTTTGTTAAGTACAATAAATGACTAATCATGGACCTATATATTATATGATTTGTGTTAGGAGTATCATCAAATTTTGTCAATTTACAACCAATCACCATAGGAGTTCCAACAGGTCTGGAATATTCTATTCTAAACTTTTTCAACAATTTCTTCACATACTTAAACTGATAAATGAAAATTTAATTTTCAGATTGTAGAATTTGCAAACCAAGAAAAAAATGCATCTCACCTATCATAGATATATCAAATTCACTTTGTAATTCCTTAGAAAACTCTTTACTCAATTCTTCATTGCCTCCAAAAATGATATCATGAACAAAGACTTCAACAATCAAAATGTTATCTTGATTAATTTTGAAATACAAATTGCAATCTGCATTACCTTAATTAAATCCAAGTTTCAAAATACATTTTTTAAACCTTGCATACCATGTTCTACGGGCCTGTTTCAAACCATACAAAACTTTATTCAACTTGTATGCCATATTGTCTCAAGATCTGTCAAAGTGAAACCATCTGGTTTCTCTACATACACTTCTTATTCTAAATCACCATTCAAAAATGTATATTTAATGTCCATTTGATATACCTTGACATTCTTGTAAGTAGCATAAGACATAAATAATCTTACTGCTTCAATTCTAGCAACAGGGGCAATATTTTCCTCATAATCAATACCTTCCACTTGTGAACATCCTTTGCAAACATGTCTGGCTTTATTTCTCACAACTTCACAATCCTCATTCAATTTATTTCTAAAAACCCATTTAGTAGAAATCACATTCTTATATTTAGGCCTACAAAAAATATCTATGTTATTCTTGTGAATCTAATCTAGTTCTTCTTCCAAAGCTTTTATCCAACCTTCATCTTTACAGGCCTCGTGTACATCCTTAGGTTCAACTTTATAAATAAAATAAATCTCATTTCTGACCTCTACTAACCTTCTTCTAGTCTAAATAGCTTTATCCTTATCACCTATAATCTAAATTTTAGAATGATTTAACCTTACATACCTCAAGGTCTTCAAATTTGGATGAATATTCGATTCTTGAGTATCTTCTTCAACATTAACTGGCTCTTCTTGATCACCATGAATTATAGGATCAATTTGAAGTGGATTTTGTGATTGAGTTTGTGATCCTTGATTTCCATTGATATTTTCACCATCTGAATCATTAGCATAATATCTGGATTATTTTGGACTGAATTCATCAACTCTCACATTAGGACTTTCAATTATCTTCCTCAACATCTTGTTATAACACTTGTATGCCTTAATCTTGGTAGAATTACCAAGAAAGATACCTTCATCACTTCTAGAATCAAAATTTCCTAAGTCTTCATCTCCCTTAATATAATATTTGCTTCCAAAAATTCTAAAATATTTCATAGTAGGAGTGTTACCATATCAAAGCTCATAAGGGGTCTTGCCAATTCCATCTTTGATTTGCACTATGTTCAATGTATACGTTGCACTCAAAATAGCTTCTCTCCAATAGATATGCAAAATGTTCCCTTCAATCATCATGGTCCTAGTAGTATCTAGGATTGATTTGTTCCTTCTTTTTGTATTCTCATTCTGTTGTGGAGTCCTTAGAGTAGATGTTTGTCTCATTATTCCATGTTCTTGACAAAAATCATAGAACCCACTAGATTTGAATTCAACACCTCTATCTGATCTCAAAAATTTAATTTTTACACCTGTTCATTCTCAACCATAGCTTTAAAGATCTTAAAATTGTTAAAATATTCATATTTTTCTTTCAAGAAAGTCACCCACATCATCCTTGAGTAATCATCAACAAATAGTATGAAATATATACCTCCATGATAACTTCTAGTTCTACATGGTCCACACAAATCTGTATGCACAAGATCCAAAAGTCCTTTTGAAGTAAAAAAAATTATCTTAAAAGTAGATCTAGTATGCTTACTCATCAAGCATCCCTTACACATTTCATTATGAGGCTTTATTAACTTCGGTAGATCTCTTATAACATTAGTAGCGCTTATCTCCATAATGTTGTCAAAATTAACATGACACGGTCTCTTATGTCATAACCAACTATCATCAATGTGAGAAATCAAACACTTTCTTTTAGTACTATTCAAATGAAAGATGTTACCTTTTTATTTTGAACCTAATAAAATCTCATCTCCTGAACTTACCAATTTTTTGCATTCACCTTTCTTGAATTGTAAACCATATCCCTTATCAACTAGCTAACCAACACTCAAAAGATTATGCTTTAGTCCTTCAACATATAAAACATCATCAGTATTAGTCTTACCATCAAGAGTAATAAATCCTTTTTCATGGATCAGACAAGGGGTGTCATCACTGAATATGACTACACCACCATCATACCTTTGTAGCTCCACAAATTTCCTTTTTTCTCTAGTCATATGATGTGAATAACCACTAAAAATAACCCATTGAATCCTTTTCTCAACATGTGCTTCCATGGCTCTCTCCTTATTTATAAGACTTGGATTTTCTTCTTTTATAGCAATAAATCTGAATTCTTCATCCTTCTCACCATGTTTTTTAGATTCTTCATCAATCACACCATCATCAACAACATAATAACATTTATTTGAATATTTAGATTGATACTTCCTAGGTTTTTCCTTAGAAACTCTCTCGGGACATCTAGATGAAAAATGACCAATTTTATTGCAATAAAAACATTTCAAATGTAGTTTTCATGTATACTTACTAGCTCCCTTGGGTACTCTCCTAGCAATAAATGCTTCAAGTTCTTCAATCTTCCTTTCTTCTTCTCTGATCTCTTCTATCTCCTTAGCATGTGTATATTTACTTGATCTAGGGTCATGTCTCTACTTACCTTTAGATATAGTTGCTTTGAATGCAATCTAAACTTTAGGAGGAAGATCACCAAATTCACTCAAATCAAATGTAGTCATCTTATCGAGTAGCATGTCTTTTGTCACCGTAGTCATTTTTCTAATTTATTCTACATATGTAACCTTGTATTTGTAAGAAGGAGGTAAGGATCTCAAAACCTTAGCCACAACTTCATCATCATAAATTATTTCACCATCACATCTTATTCCTCAAACAAGATGTGTCACCTTCTATATGTAAAATGCAACATTCTCATATTCACTCATCTTCAAAGCTTCAAACTTTCCTTTAAGTGTCTTCAACCTCATCATCTTCACCTGAGGATCTCCTTCATGTAGAATCCTTAATTTTTCCCAAATTTGGTTTGTTGTCTCTAATTCCATAACATTATAATATTATGAATATGTCAAAGCACTTAGTGAGGCTTCCTTGGCTCTAATTTTGACATCAAATTCCTTCTTCTGATCAGGAGCAGCATTCACAAGATTTATAGGAGAATTATAGTTTTTTTTTTTTATCTCTCAATGCTCATTACCAAGGCATCTCAAATGTGTCTCCATCTACCCTTTCCAAAATCCATAGTTTATTCCATTGAAACTCATATTTTCCTTTCTAAAAGTTGCTATCACAAATCACCTCAAGTTGTTAAACTTTTCAAAGAGGCACTAGCTTTGATACCAATTGATATACATATAGCAACACCACACAACTGAGGTGGGGGGTGAATTGGTTGTGTCCTAATCTCATTAACTTTAACAACTTTGCAGATTTAAATAATATAACCATAGATAAGAAAGATAAACATGAAATAACATAATTACAACACCAAATGAACAAAATAGCACCAAGATTTTTGATGTGGAAACCCTGTTAGGAGAAAAACCATGGTGGGCATCAAACCTACAAGATGATTTACTCTATTAAAATCACAATACCCTATTAAAGCTCGAAAGGGAATGCACATGCATTTAGGCACACTGCTCAATTACAATAAGGGAAGGCTCACTACCTTACAGATAAATTTGGACAACAATCCAATATGTGGACAATAATCCACTATTTATGAACTAATTGATAACATCTTTAATAATCCAATACAACATAATGAATTATAATAAATATCCACCTCAATTATAGATTCTACTCATACCTCTTCACACAGTTATCAATACATCATGCTCGTACACATCTCACACTTCATACTAACAAATGATTACATTCTTTTATACATTTCATCAACTTATTTCTACAAGGTCATCCAGTGACCTAATTACAAAATATTAATTCATTATAAATCAATATAAAATGAAATATATTGAATGTTGGGTAAGGCATAGAAATGATCCATAAAAGCATCCTTTAACATGCAACAACTCTATAAGTCACACCATGATCCATCACAACACATTACACCAACCATGTTAACCAAGAGTGTAAAGAACAATAATTACTAAACTTTGTCATCAAGAAACATAGTATGTGATTCTCAAATCAACAAATAAATCATCTCAAAAATACAAATCCCAATTCTAAATATGCCATATCCTTCTCATCTTGAAATATTGTCACATCGATCAAAACCAATTCAAATATTGTCATAGTGTCTCTTCATAAAAATTCTTGAACATCAAAATACCAATCAAAGCTAAATCACTCATAACTATCTCAAATCATCACATGAACCTCTGTAACTTGACAAAGATCAAGTACAAATACTCTTCAACACATTTTTAGCTTTGCACCAACTGATCTAAAATATAGTAGCCTCACCGATCCAATCAACTCATTGAACATCCCTACAACATCTCTACAACACTATCACAACAAAAATATGTTGGGATCAATGACAACACATCTCTCAAATATGTGAAAATAATCTCTGAAGCACATATTTGCACAATATTCCAACAAGAAAAAAATCAAAACATCAACTTAAGAATCAAGTTCAAATTTTATTATCCTATACCAAAGCTATTATGGATCCTTCTGATGTACCTTCAACAACACATTCTATACTAGCACACATATGTTTTGAAGGTATTATTGAAAAGAAGGTCATTGAGGATACACACAAGCATCAATCTTACAGAAAAATAATTGAGCATTGCATAATTCAAATGAAGAGTGAAGCTTTAGATTTCATGGTCAAAGAAAAGGGTTCTTATGAGATGGTTGATCTATAGGAACAAGAATATCTGAGTTGAAAATCGCCAAAGAAAAAGAGTTATCTTGGTAGTAAATACCAAGAGAACTTCAAGAAATATCCAAAGTGGATCCAATTTTTTTGATTTCTAAAAAAGTCCTCACTAGTGTAGAAGATAATCAGTCTTGAATGTATGGTGCACGCCCATAAACTTGAAATTAATAAATATTAGTAAAAAATTGACTGAATGTGGAAGGTTGTTGACAACATGTGAACAAGTAATGATGGAGATACTAGAGGAACTCACTAAAATTATTGCAGACACATCAATGGTAACAAACTTTCAACAAATTGATTGTCAATTCCTCTTAAGTAAGTTTATTGGTAAAATCAATCCAGAGATAGCAAACAAGTTTTCTGATGCAGATGTAATGAAGAGACTAAGTGTTACTTTAGTAACTTTGGATGCTTGCGACTTACTGGAGCTGAAAACTAGGAATTATTGGAGGTCCAAGCTAAAAAAATAATTTCAAATTAAAAAATAGATAATGTATTCATTCCTTCTTATGAGTTCATGGTGGAAATTCTTAATTCATATTTGACTTTCAAAACTAGATCTTCAAGTTAAAAAATATTGGCTTTTCGCAAATAATGAAGACTACGACCTCAACAAAATTATGAATTAGGGAATACTCAACAAATATAGAATGTGGCATTCCAACATGGGAATGTCTCTACTTCAAATGGGAGAGGTCGGGCTCCCCCTCCACCAAATAGGGCCTAAAAAAACTAGGATATGGTAAAATCTAAGAAAACTAGGAAGATGGAAAAGTTGGTTTCCAAAGAAAGTAGAAGTAGGAATGAGGCATCCAAATTATGGGCAATTCCTTTGACATCAAATATTCATCTTTTTTCTTCAGGAGATAATTGAATCTCCTTGGGTAGGAAAAAACATCAACCTATAAATCCTGGGTCAAAATTGTTCCCCTCTGACAACAATCAGTTCCATCATCTACAAAAAAAGGTGGAGGGTTCCCTAAAACTGGCCTCTAATGATAAACATTTTAATAATAGTACCTCACTCTGAAACCCTGGATGGAAGGCTTTAGATACCCCCCATCAAAAGAGGAATCCCAACAACCCTAGGGTTTTGAATAATAACAGATGGAATCATATTCAACCTGCAAACCTACCCAACAAGGGTCCTACAAATCTATGTCAGCCCAAGAAAAATCTTTCACCTAATGAAGATAAAAAAACAATCAATATGGACAATGAATATACAAAGGGATTGCACCTTCACTTTAGAATTCATGGTCTTTTTGCTCGCTAGCTTGGGACAAATGTCTAAATTGAGGAAATTGCAAAATGGTTCCAAGAGGCTTACAAGGGCTAGGTAGGTAATACTATTTTGTTTGATAAATTCTTATTCATTGATAGTTTAGATCTATCCATCAAAATGACATTTTTAATTGGGAAAGGCCCATCTTATAGCTGGCATAAATTTATATTCTCAAAATGGTTTCCTAATTTTAACCCTAGCAAAATTGGGAATCTCGAAGTGACTCAATGGATCAAGCTAACTTACTAGTTGAATTAATGCAAAGTGTTATTTTAGAGAATATAGGAAATAGACTAGGTAAATTTGTAAAATTGGAAGATATTTTTTTGGCATACTCTGATGTTATTATTGTAGTTAAAATGGACATCAATACTAAAACTGTTAAAACTATCAATTTAAACACAAAAGAGGCTTTATATACAATCATTCCAACATTTTATGATAATCCTAACCTGGGTAAGAGGAATACAAGAACCTCTAACCCCCTTCAACCTATGATATCAATCCTATAAAAAAAGGTTAATATCAAGTTTATTGATAAAAATGGAGGGTTTATTATTTAAAATTTGGGTTAGGATAACCTCATCCATGGTCAATCCCCAAGTATGGTACCACTTTTTCTTAATATTACACAAAATCCAAAGATTTTGAATTAGTCCCCAAGTACGGTAGATTCTCTGCCCAAGACATCTCAGGAGCCTTATTTAACCAAATAAGGAATCTCAGTAATGAAACCATCCCTCAAATATTGAGAAGGAATCTACACATGAAGAGTTAGGAAAAAATATAAAGGAAGTTGATGAAAAGTATGAAAAAAGCATGATCTCTCTCGATAATGGAATAGATTTAGAAGAAAGGGAATTTCCTCTAGAAGGAAACCATGATGATTTCTTATGAAAGCTAAAACTGGGATGGAATGAGAAACTCTGGAGACTCCTAAATTGATACTAAATACTTCTAAACCAATAGGAAATATCATAGTCAAGAGGAATCCATGTCTCATATAATTAATCATAATGATTTGGAGGAAGTTTGTAATGAAATTTTAGGAGGGACAATAGAGATAATAGTGGTAGAGGAGGTCAACAAAGGGAGAGAACAAATAATTATTAATATTTTGGAACTACATGCTTGGGAAACAATAGAATGAATTAGCGGAAGTAATAGTGGAATCAGGGAATAGGTATCTTAGCAAGGTTACTCTTAATTGTGCAAGAGTAACAAAAAAAGAGGAAGGAAACCACTCTCTGAGCTTAGAAAGAAGGATAGCTTGGAACATGATCAAACTAAAATTACTACTCTACTTAATACAGGGTAGGGGAAGTTCCTTCCCAAAGAGACATGAAGGTTATTAATTGGAATGTTAGGGATCTAAAGGCCCCTAACAACAAATTTTTTTAAAATGTTGCATCTCTACTACAAAACCTAATATATGTTGGATCTAGGAAACAAAAATTGAACTTGGATGAGGTAGGAGCCCTAAACAGAAGACTGGGAATATGGGAGATTGTAGGAGCTCTTGCAAAAGGGGCATCAGGAGGTCTAGGGATAATTTGGGATCCCAAAAAGGTCTCATTCTCAATCACATGCACTAAAAATAATTGGATTAGTGGGTGTTTCAAAAACATCAAAAGAAACCTCAATATACTCTAATGAATGTTTACAGTCCTACTCAAAACCAGAAGAAGAAGACAATCAAGGGGGAGATAGAACGGTTCATGAACAATATACTAGATCAGACTTGTATAGTGGGCGGTGATTTCAATACTATCTTGGATCCCAAGGAGAAGTGGAGGGGGATCCATGGGTTTATCTAGAAATGCATACAACTTCAAAGAATGGGTCAATAGGAATGATCCTATAGAGATCAAAGAAAATCAAGATGGCTTCGCATGGAACAATAGAAGGATGGGATTTAGAAATATCATGGAAAAGCTTGACAGATTCTTCTTTTAAGGCAATTAGGCTAATTTTTCTTACAATCTCATGGAAAAGATAATACCATGCTCAAGTTCTCATCATTACCCAGTCCAACTCGGTATTATAGAGGACACCCAACCCAAAAGGTTCCCCTTCAAATTTGAACAAATGTGGAAGATGAAAAACTCATTAAAATTATGGAGCAGTGGTGGAATGAGTCTCAGGATACTGGATCTAAACTCTTTTGTCTTATAAAAAAATAAACTATTAAAAGAAACATGTTAGCACGGGATACAAATTTCTTTGGCAACATATTTGAATCCAAACTTAAGATTTGATAGGAACTGGAAGACCTAAATAAACTGGTGATTTCTAATGGCATGGATGTTGAGCAATATTTAAAAGAAAAACAACTGACAATTGATTATGAAGACATACTGGCAAAATATGAAATCTTTTGGCGAAAAAAATCCAAGGAGACCTGGCTAGAGGCAAGTGACAAGAACACTAAATTTTTTCATAATAGTACCAAAATCCACATAAATGTTAGTAGAATTACTAAAATAAAGGACAAAAACATTCTAATTAAGGAACAAAAATTGATTGCAAATCAAGCAATTAGGTACTTTGAAAACATTATGAACAACTAGGAAGGGTCAAATTTGACCCACCAATAATACATTTTCCAAAACATACCTAGGATAATATCAGAGGATCAAAATAAGATGCTTACTGCTAGGTTTTCTAAATCTAAAATTGAATTGGAAATTAAACAAATGCATCCTGATAAGGCCTCTAGAGTTGTATTTTTCCAAAAATATTGGCATTTCATATGGGATGAAGTAGTAGGAGCATTAGAGGGGGTAAGGAACTCAGGCAACCTCTTAAGGGAAGTGAATAACACCTTTCTTACACATATACCAAAAAATGATAGGCCATAAAGTTTTTGTGATCTAAGGCCTATCTCATTATGCAACACCATATATAAAATATTAACTAAGACTATGGGAATAGAATTTAGAAAGTCCTACCTCACATTATAAGTGAGGAACAAATAGAGTTTGTCCTTGGAAGATCCATATATCATGGAGTAATCATAGCTTAAGAAGATATTCATTCCATCCAAAAAAATAAAAACCCTGGTATGATGATTAAACTTGACATTAGAAAAACCTATGACAAAGTAGACTGATGTTTTATTTGTAAAGTATTTAAATCCTTTGGGTTTTCTAGACAATGGATAAACATGATTTTTTAATACATTTTGACCCCCAATATCTCTATCCTGGTGAATGGAACACCGAAAGGATTCTTCAATATATCTAGAGGACTTAGACAAGGAGATCCCATCTCTCCTTCCCTCTTTATTATAATGGTTGAGGTACTAGGAAGAATAATCACTAAAGCAAGGGAGGAAGGGAGAATTCAAGGAAAATTAGAATTACATTGAGTCTAGACCCTACAACTAACAAAAATTTGTAGATGACACTATGCTATATGGTAAAGGTAAAATTGATGAACAAAAGACATTCAAATAAATCTTGGACTCCTATACCAAAGCCTCAAGACAAGAGGTCAATGCTGCTAAATCAGAGATATACTTCTTTAACACAAACCCTAACTCCAAGAAGGAAATATGCAATATTCTAAATTTCAAAATAGGGGAACTTCCCTGCAAATATCTAGGCATTCCACTAGAAAAGGGAAAAAAATCTAAGGAACTATGGGATTACATCATTAAAAAAATAAAAAAATAAAATGGAATCTTGGAAGGGAAAATGACTATCATCTATAGGGAAAGCTATGATGTTGAACTCTATCCTTTCTGCCATACCCATATACCAACTATCATGTATAAACTTACCAATAGAAAAAATAGAGGAATTAACAAGGCTTTTAGATCATTGTTCTAGCAGCTAAATGAGGATAAAAAGAGAATGGCCCTAGTGGCTTGGGACAAACTTTTTAGTCCTAAATAAGAAGGGGGGCTCAGGATTAAAAACATTAGAGAGAAAAGTAGAGCCTTAGGTGCTAAAATTATATGGAGAATTTATACCAACCCAAATCAAAGATGGGTTAAGATACTTAGATAGAAGTATCTTAGAGGCATGGAGACAACATCCCTATTTAGAATGGCAAACCCCCCTAGGGGTTCTAAACTTTCGAATTTCATGATGAACTACAAAGGACTTATTATGGATAAACTAACTTGGAACCTAGGTGATGGAAAGAAGACATTATTTTGGGAGGATTCCTAGGAAGGCTACGAGGTCCTAGGAGCCCATCATAATCTAGGTATTTCTAAGAGGACCCTGGAAGCTATGTGGGGGAACATATTGCAGATTACATAGAATCCCCTAATAACGACTTACTATCAAGATGGAAATGGAAATCACTATATAACACTAACATTCCAGAACATCAGAAAAATCTCCTTGCTAAGATCCTGATCAGGAAAAGAAATGTGTCATTCAAAAAGGGTTTAGACAAATTAGTCTGGGATGGGTCCAAAGTAGACACTTATAACACTAAGGATGGATACACAAAACAACAACTACAACCTAAGTCATAAATCCCCCTTAACCTATGTTGGGACAAAAATTGCCTTCCCAAAGCTAGAATTTTTACCTAGATAGCCTTGCAAAAGAAAATTCTAACAACAGACAGGTTTACTAGGATGGGTTATGAGGGACCAAGAAAATATCCTCTAGGTGAGAAAGATAAAGAGACTACATATCATATTCTACTCAGCTGTGATTTCTCCCTTAGATGTTGGAAATAGTTATGTAATAAATTAGGAGGGATAACAGTCCTTCCAAAGAGCATCTTAATCTTATTTTAGTGTTGGACTGGCGTACATAAACAAAGTATCTATAACATACTTTGGACAATATCCCCTTCTATTATCATTTGGGAGATATGGAAAGAAATAAACAAATGTATTTTTAAAGATAAAAGAATGTTGTTGAACAACTTATCAATAAAATAGAAGCATGTATCATTGAGCTTTCTAATAATAGGATCATTAATCATAATAGGAAGGAGACCAATATTTCATATTAGAATGAATAGATGAGATTGAGATGGAATAGTTTGAAATTGTCCCATGTTCTTGGGCCAAGTAATCAAGACACTAAAAAGAAGAGGCTACAAGAATACAAGTGGCAACCCCCTAATGAAGGATGGTTCAAACTCAATTTTGATGGGTCATCATGGGGAAAACCTAGGGAGGCACGTATAGGTTGCATCAACCATGATGAAAATGTAAAAGAGATAGCATCCATAGCAAAACCCCATGGCAACACCTCTAATAATATGGCATAACTCTCTATCTTAATAGGACTTAGATTATGCAAGGATCTAAAGATAGATAAATTAGAAGTAGAAGGTGACTCTACAATTATTATCAATGTTGTAAGGAAAGGTAGTATGCCAAATTGGATACTCAACTCCCTACTAGATAATGTTATTAATCTCATTACCTCTTTTAGAAAGTGTACCTTTAACCATATCTAGTGAGAAGGAAATGCTAAATAAGACATGCTGGCCAACAAAGGGGTAGATGGAAGTTTTTTCACCAATGTGAATCTCCATTAAGGTCTAGCATTAGCTAGCATAGGCCTAGCCTATCCTCACACTAAAAATTTTAAGGTTGAAATATAATCAATAAATTCTGGACTCATGTTGACATAGATGTATACCCCTATTATCTATCCACACACACATATATAAGCTCTAGAATGGGGATCATATATGTTCAGATTGGTTCCATTTTGCATCCATCATTGTCAGGTCACTCATTTTCAGCTCTGACAAGAAATTATTGTTTATACTTTCTCCTCCTCTAGTATGGATGTCTTATTATTTCCGCTTCCTTTTTTAGGTCACTTTAGATTGGATGTGGAGGACCCTAAACTGACTATATTAATGAATTATTTCCTTCCTTTAATTTTGTTGATTATTTTTAGCCTTGAGGTCTCCTGCTATCAACCACTCCTTTCTATGATTACACTGTGCAATCACATTTATGATGTCATTAGCTATTACTTTAACACATTAAATTAGGTATTCATCCACTTGATAACACATAACTTGGAATGTCTTTTCAGATCTCTTGAATAGTAGAGCTCCTTTAATTCTCCTCAGAACCAACCTATTTCCCAGCTAGTTGTCTTTTCTTCTTACAAATCCATAGATAGCCATTCATGGAGACTCCATTTAAACTTGGTAGCTTGAATAGACAAATGGATTTTGATAAGGGAGTAATCATGGACAAAATGGGGAAAATTGTGAATGTAAAAAATAAGGTGATTTGGAGAGTGGATCTGAAATATCTAGGTGATCAATTTTTCAATAGTAGGGATAGGTTTAGGGCCAATCTAGATATCCCAACAATGCTCATAGAAATTTTAATGCATGTATATATAATAGTCATGATGAGGTGGATAGGTTCTATTGGGAATTTATTATTGAAGAAATTTTGTTGATCTTGATAGGGTGATGGTAAACATTAGGAATGACCTCACCATTTCTCGCTCATAAAACTATGACATGCTCATAATAAAAAAATAGACCTTTCATCACTTACCCAATTCTTTGGTCGAAAGACTTGGTAGGATTCTGGGCCCAACAACCTATTATTGTGAGAAATTTAGATCCTTATGCATCTCTTCCAAATCAAGACTCTGATAAATAAGGAGTAGCTGTAATATTACATCATGGCAGAAGGGTTGGATACAATGAACATTTATGAGGAAGATATAGAAGCTTTAAGAGAATTAATCCCTCAGAATGACTAGACTCTAGGACTTATGGAATTAGGTTTTTTGAATTCTAGCTATACTTATAATCACTTAAAACTGGACTATTCTAACCAAGAGGTCCTAAATTTGAAATTCGTCGCATATCAATTTCATCGCATCGCATCAAATTGATAGTGTCTTCAAATCTTTAAAAAATGTTATTAAATATGATCAAATCTAATATGACGTATCAAATTTTTGTCATTAAATCAATCATCAATTTAAATCTTGCAACATCATCAATCAAATCTAATCATGATCTTTTTCAGCTCTCAAGCTTAAAATCAAATCAAATCATCAAATCAAACAAAATCACATCACTAGGGGCATCTGAACTTCATCAGAACCCATATCAAGTTGAGAATCTTCAACCTATCTCAGTGAACGAGTGATTTCATCAAATCGTGTCAAATTACTCAGTCAACATCAATCTTTCCATCATCAATTCAAACAGGGGCATATCAATTAATTTCCCTAAATATTAAAATCAAGCTAATCTCAAACATAATTATATAATTGAATTAGATCAATTTAATTATATAATTAATTAATAATCAATCATCAATGATCGTTCATCAAGGATCATTCGTAAATTAATTATCCTAAGTCATTTAATCAAATTCACAATAAAATATCCCATGGCTAAGGTAATTAATTAGTTTGATTTAATTAATTGTCCTATTATCTACTCAAATCACAAAAGGACAAACAATTTGGATTCATCCATTGAGCTTCAATCACATGGATCACTCAAGGTCCTAATCTCAACCATTGAATTTGAATTCAAATCAACTTCCCTCCAAGAGAAAATCTATAAAATCAAGCTTAATCAAGTCATTTCTCATCTAGATCATTTGCATAAGGAAATTCTACAAATTGAGTTCTCACATCTAACTCCTTATCATAACTATATGCTTCTATTTTGTATCTAGATCAATTCTTCTATGTCTTGCATCATTTCTTCATGGAGCTTATCAATTTTATCTCTTTCATGCATTTAGATTCATTTTAATAGTTTGAATATTCCATCTTATAAGTGTCTAATCACTGATCTATGCATAATTCTGAGAGAAAAACTCACAAATAGATCAAACTCTTTATAATTAGGAAGCACTAAGTCAATTTTGATTGGTATATTTGATGTTTTCATTGATTTAACATGCTAACCAATTGAAATAAGGAATTAGTGAAGTGTTTGTTCTTGCAAGAACATAGACAATTTCATACTTGCAATACTCATCATTAGTTTTAGTATATGTAGCTTATCTGCTATAATCCTTTTATAATTGTAGGTTATGGTTTATCTGTATCTGTTTTGAAAGGCGTAGACAAGAAAATGTTAGACTAATCTAAACATTTATATCAGTTCAAAATCATAAACATAAAAAACCAAGCCACCTCAGATTGAGCCAAAACAAATGCATTCAAACATTGTTTGATTTGCTCTGATTATGAGGGATGTGGGTGTGCTCTCTAAGCACTTAGAGATTTTCTCTAATTCATTCTAGGAAGGATTTTATATGATGCATAAATGATTTAAAAAAACTTGAATAAAAACTAAGTTCAATCCATTAAGATTATTCTAGGATGTGTGTAAAAAATATGAAATCTAACAAATATGTTAAATGCTTAAGTTGTAGAATGAATCTAACATTACAACACTACTCAATGTAAAATATGGGAATTGGTTTCTTTTCTCTTGGAAGAGGAGGGTATTTATAGGATTTGAGGAAGGGCTTGGGTTAGGAAGATGAGTTAGGATTAGAGGTAAGGTTTTGGGTAGAGTTCGGGGTAAGGTTTGGGGTATGCTAAGGTTTAACCTTGGTCAAGGTTGCTGACACATGTGTGAGAAACACTAGGGAAGTGTGCAAAGGGAACAAGAGTGGAAGATGAGACATGGGCTTCATTAATGGTTGTAAGAGTCATTAATGAGGATGTAAGAGGCATTTATGAGGGGTTTTGACCCAAAGTCAAAGTTTGAAGGGTTTAGGCTAAGAAATGTAGGAATCACCTTTTAATTAGGTGTAGGGTGAGATTAGGAAATTCTAGAAGAGGTTAGGGATTTCTAGAACATTTCCAAGGTTTTAGGATTTAAATAAATATTTTATTTATTTAAAGGATTTTTGGTCAATTTATCAAATAATTAATAAATAGGGGAAAATCACTCAAACTTGATTTAAATGATTTGGGGAGGGATTCTTTAATTACACATGTTTAATTAAAATAGGAGGAATTAATGGCATAAAAATAAACAAATTAATTAAATAAATAATTAATTAATTAATGATGATGTCATCAAGGGTTTTCAGAAAATAAAAATACTTTTATTTTCTAAAGGATTTTTAGGTGTCTACATTTTGCCCCTCTTTGATGCGATGCCGCAAGTGGCGTGGCGTCAAAGACAAGAAAATAAGATGCCCCAAGCTAGAATTTAGAGGAATAAGGGGTTGTGCCCCCTCCAGAAAAGAACGCAAAGAGAAAACTTTGTGGAATTTTTTCAAAAGGAAACATAAAAGAAGGGGAAGGAAGGAGGGGGAATAAACAAGAAAACTTCCAAGAGCAAAGATGCATGAGTGCAATATGATGTAAGATGTTGGATGAAACTATATGCAAGATGCAAGATTAATCTAGATGATACTGGATGGGGGATTTAGGGAGCTCCATGTGTTGGATACTTTTGAGAGCATAGCCTAGTTTGACATAGCAACATTAGAGACCTGCCAAGGATACTAGGATCACAAGGCCTTATCACTAGCATTGCATAGGACTGACGCGAAAAAGACATGCAAGGTTGCCCCAACATCATGCATGAATTGAAAAGGAAGCATGGTAAAAATGATGCTAGAGAAACAACAAACAAATGTCATTTCCCAAGTGCACCATGTAACCCAAAAGATCACATGTGAACCATGCAAGGGTCATGTTCGACTGACTCATAGGCAGAAGCAAGAAATCAAAATACCTTGCCCCAGATTCTCCTCATTTGCAGTACACCATGATATAAAGGATTGTGGCAACTTTGAGGAGAGGAACAATGAGAATCCGTAAAAGATTAACAAGATCCAAAGGACAAAATCCAAGACCAAAATGGTAATTTCAAAAGACATCATTTTCCAAGAAGAGAGATTGATTTGATTGATGGTGGGAAGATTTGGTCTGAATGTGAAGAAGGATACATCGACACGGACCTGGGTTGATTGATGGAAGATTAGGTCAAACAATACAGAAGGCTACATCTGTGCAGACCTATGATTAGGCTTAGGTTGGATAATACAGAAGCATACATCTATGCGGTACTGTGTTGATAGGGAGAATGTTGTGTTGCTGATCGAAAAATGATGAAGTTTAAAGATAGTCACAATGATCAAGGATAGTTGACAAAATATGTTTTTGAAGTACAAGGCTAGATGGGACAAGTTATCTGATCAAATATTGTTGTAGGACTGACGAGGATATGTACAAAAAGACACGATGATTATGTACAACAGATAAGGAGATATGTACAAGAGAAAGCCCAAAAGATAAGCAAAGACCCAAAGGAACAAATGAAATAACAAGTATCTCACAAAATGTTTTGCCATAGGTAGGATGATGGAGGATGACTGATTTGCTGAGGATTGATGGTGGAGGATTACCAAGTGTCAGGGATGAGTTGCTGCTTCCTAATGTAGGATCATATACGATAGGATTGGATTTGTCAACCTAAGATAGATTGATGATCTTCAGAATGATGGGATTCTTGCCAGTGTATGCCAATCTCTTGCTTGAGATGATGAGGCCTATAAAGACAAGTACAAGATGCCCTAGATAATTCTCTGCCAAAGGGTAGTGTTGGGATGATTCTAATTTAGGATAAGGCTTGAGAAACTCAAAGGATATGAAACGAAGTAAATGGTGGATGACCGGATAAGGATTCCTATGACAAGAGATAGGTAAGACACTTGAACCTCAAAAGGACCAAGGGATGACTGTTGAAGGGCTTACCAAATCCATTTTGGGGCAAAATGTACAAGGATCTAGGGATGAAGTTGGAGTAGTTAGCTAGATTAGGTCAAGATGACTTGAATGTTGGTTGATACAGGGGATGGGACCTAAAGACACATATGTACAAATCATCTTATGTGGAGACACAACTAATGCTGGGGTACAAGACTTAGGATAATATGTACAAGGGATATAGGGATGAAACCGATGCTGCAAAGATATGCAAGATGATGCCCCAGTTGGTTTGGAAAGCTGAGACAACCTAATGGTGGATAGGCTGATGATGGATGATGTGTCTTGAAATGACATGGATTTGGGAAGGACGCATCCCAACAATGATGATTGGATTGAGATTAAGGCTTGCAACAAGACTAAGGATGTGACTAGATTGGTTGGCTTGATCTTGGATGTTGGATTTTAGATAGCTAGAGGATATGGATAGGATTATCAGATGTTGGAAGATTGCTGGGAGAATTTAAGATATGGATGAGTGGCATTGGATTGCATGGGGGTATCCTGTAGCTAGATACCAATGACAAGGGATGACACCACTTGATGGAAAGATTGAGGAAATGCTTAGGGATTTGGATAGAGGAATGTTGGGAGATTTGGATAGAGGATTGTTGAGAATTTGGATGGAGGAACTACTTGGGATTTTGGATGGAGGAAATGCTTTGGATTTGGATGGAAGAAATGTTGGAAGTTTTGGATCGAGGACATGCTTAGGATTTGGATGGAGGAAATGCTTAGGATTTTTGATAGAGGAATATTGAAGGATTTGGATGGAGTATTTGGAATGGAGGATTGCTAAGGGATTGGATGGAGGAACTACTGAGAGATTTGGATTTGGATGGGAGAACTACTTAGGATTTGGATAGAGGAATGCTAAGGGATTGGATTGAGGATTGCTAAGGGATTGGATAGAGGATTTGCTGGAAGATTTGGAGGATGGATGTGCTAGGATTTTGGATTGGGAGATGGAAGATAAGGTTTTGGATAGGTCTCCAAAGAATATGTCACCAAGGAATAGGATGCCCCTGCTTAGGATAGTTCATGTATTCAGAGGCTTTAGGATGGGGTATGATTGTACGAAAGATATGATGACAAGAGGATGAGGAAGGTAGATGGAAGCTAGGAAGAATGGATTGGATAGAGCATAGGTGGTTGCAAGGTGCGATGGATGCCAAAAAGGTGCCCAAAAGCATGTATACCTAGTGGTCTCTATTTTGTTATCAAGATCAAAAGGAGGATGACAGAGAAAAAGAGACACAAATGGGATGGAGGGGATGCTGGATAAGATGTGATAGAAGGGAATGACCCCTAATTGCAGAAAGGAATTGGGGGGAGGCCTATGCATGATGCTTGTTTGCCAGGTTTTCATCATGGTACTTGTCCAAGGTGCTTGAATTGCCAAGTTTTCACAATTGGATGAATGTTTTTCTCTTTTCTTTTCTTTTTTTGATATTTTTATTTGATTTTTCCAATTTTTATGGATTTTATGACTTTCTGGTGACTTTTGTGTTGATTTTCTGCTGACTTTGATTTGCTAACTTTCACTGATCTTTCTGATTTGTTGCTAACTTTTCACTGATCTTTCTGATTTGTTGTTGACTTCTGATTTGTCTGGATGTTGGTACAACTTTGTTAGGATGGAGGGATTATGCAAAGGCATGGATGGGATGAGGTAGATGGGATATATGGTGGTAGAAAGTGTTTGGATGGAAGGATGAGAATTGATCATGATAGGGGGATGCTGTCAGGACCAACATTACCACATGTTGTGAGGAAGGTGGATGAAGTGGATGGGACATGGAAGATAGAGGTGGATATAATGGATGATTTTTGCTAGGAGATTATGGGACATAAGGACCCAAAATAGATTTAGGAGATGGAGAAGAGGATTGAGGAGATGGTGGATTGGATGCCCTTGTGGATATTTCTTTTAGATGCATTACATCTTTTTGCTTTGGGATCCACATCATCTTTGCTTTAGCTTTGGTGGGCCTTTGTGGCCATAGGGATGCATTGGATGTCACTTTTGATTTAATGGGCCTTTGTGGCCTTTGGGATTTAGTAGATCCTTTGATCATATTTTTCTTTGCTTGAGCATGTCTTTCAAAGTGGACATGGCAATTTTTGGGATTTTGTGGATATTTCCCTTTATGCATTCTTGAGTTGGCATCCAAATTGCGAAGAGCATAGGAAGGAATATGAGGATATGTGCAGGATGGTGGAAACATGGATGGATAGATGGAAGGAGATTGGCAGATAGGAGATATGGGAATGTGCCTTTGTTGATCCTGACTAGGGATGTTTGGATTTTGGATGAAGGAATGAGTAGGATAAGATGGGGGATGATATCTTGGGATGTAAGGCCCCAAAATGGATTTGGTATGTAGAGGATATGTGATGGAAGATTTTGGGACACAGGGACCCAGAATAGATTTAGAGGATGAAGGAGGAATGTGATAGGTTGTCCTAGATTGTAATGATGGAGGAGGAGGAGGAATGACATTTTATGCTTTGGAGGGATGATGGGAAGATGTAGTGGTGTGTTTAGAAGGATGCTTGAATTTAGCTTTAGCTATACCAACATTTCTAGAGGAAGTACCTTCTTCAGATGTGTGACCAATTCCACATGAGCATGGATGTTTCTTATCCTGAATGGGCTCCAGATTTCCTTGTTCATGTGAACCCAAGCCTTTGCCTTGATAATTCCATTTCTTGAGCATTTTATCCAAGAAAGGATATTTCTAACTTGGGGATTAAGATAAACTTCCAATTTCAGGCTTTGTAGTGGAAGATATGGAATTGATTCCTTCTACTTCAAGTGGAATGCCATTGACAAATGTAAGTGGACTGAGAGGATAGAGTGATGGTAGTTGGATGAGTGTTAGAGGATCATCAAGTGGAGAGGATGGGATGATGGGATCTTGACTAGGATTAGGAGATGGTGATAGATCTTGAGATGCAGGAATTGAGACGATAGGATCTTGGATTGGAGGAATCAGGATGATAGGATCTTGGATTGGAGGAATTGGAATGCTAGGATCTTGGATTGGGGGTGATGGAAGAAATAGAACATGCAATAGAGGAAGTGAAGGGATTGGATCTTGATTTTCATCTATGAGTGTTTCAACATGCTTTTGGACAAGATCTTGACATGATAGGATTTGTGTGGATAGAGTGCTGGGGGATGTATGGATGGACTCTTCAGATGGAGTGATTGGAAGGATGGGAGATTCTTCAAATGTGATGGCAGGAAGAAGGGTGAACTCATCAGGCTCATCAGATGTGCTTTGGATAATGACAGGAGGATGAGATGTTGATGGGATTTGGACAGAGTCAACAGATGGAAGGGACTCTATGATGCTAGGAGATGGAAGAGGATCAATAAGTGGGATGTATGGAAGATATATAATAGATGGGAGAGATTGATGGGGCTCATCAATGATGGCTTCGCTTGAAGTTTTGAGATGGCACAACTCTTTAGCTTTAGGAAAGGGATTTGTTGCTGGTTTCCTTGTGAAACTCCTTGGAGACTTTTATGACGGTGAAGATTTCGAATGTGGAGGATATGGGGAGCTAGGATAGTCCATACGTGAAGGTGGGGTGGAAGATTGTGAACCTACTTGAGGGGATGATGGTGCAGAAGAGGAGTTCGAGGATGGCATGACTAGATAGTTCACATAGGTAGGTTTATAGGAAGCTTATGAACTTGATTGACTTTTTGGTGAGGTAGGGGTGATGTGTTGAGATATGGGATATGAAGCGGATTTAGGGATGCATTCCTCTCATGAAAGGGGATTTGTGGGAATGTAGGCAAGAATGGAAGATGTTGGATTTAGATAGGATATAGCAGATGGTGGATCAAGATAGGATGGGAGGTTAGGATAATGGATTGGGGGACTAGGACTTTGTATTTGAAATTGGGTTGGAGAATAAGTAGACCGAGGATTTGGATAGGGGATGTAGCTAGAAGTGTTGTTGTGAAAGGATGGTGATTGGGATATGACCATAAAAGGAGATGAAGGTATGAATGATGCATATAGAGGATATGTAGGCTCAATATAGGAAGGTGCGGATGAATAAGATAATTGATTTACCTTGTAAAAGGTAGGATAAGGAGTGCTAGTGGATATGCATGAAGGCATGATAGGATAGTTTGGAGGAATGGTTGGACTTTGAGGGGTGTTTGGAGCAAGCTTGCTAAGATTTTCAAAGTATTCATCATGGTCCACAAGATTCTCATCATCATTGGGATATGATAAAATGGGGGAAAATAAATGACAACCAAATGAGCATCATAACAGATTTGAGACATGCTAACTTGCGGATGAGTTGGATAAGGATGAAGGATGGAGATGGATTTGAAGACTAAGGCTTTGGATTAGGATGACTGACAAGATCAGACTAGGATGAAAGGTTTTCGAAAGCTTGGATGACTGCTGGATTTTGGAGGATTTGGGACTGACATGGAAAAAGACATGTGTAGAGCTCTTTGTTTGTGTGTGTTTCAATAGATGTTTTGCATTGAATCTGAAACTTCAAAAAACACATCAAGCATGAACTACCTAAAAGACAGGCTAGTATCAAAATCTTCTCCAACAACTTGATACCCCCTAAAAGGGGATACATATGGTCAGTGTCTTAAGGTGATCCGAAAAACCACAAGGATCGGTCCTTGCACAAAGATTGTGATACCTTCGGGGGTGGATTGGGTAGCTTCTGATTTATTAAGTTTGTAGTTGATCCGTGGAGTCCTCCCAATCAGTTTTTACATGTGTGACTCACTTACGAGGCTAGTTGACCATGCCGAAATAGTAGGGATATTCACCTACCTCAGGCTACCATCAACACATATCACCTAAGATTGAGGGGATGAAGTGAGAGTTTTCTCAGCACTTTATTTCTATACCAGTCATGGAAGTATTGGTTTGAAGTCATTTTCTAGAGAGGAAGCACTTTTCTCTTTGGACAAGCTTCGCTAGAAGTAAGACAAATGAACTTGTCCGAGTTCAAGTGTTTTACGTCACTTAGATTAACAAGGATTTGTAGAATTGAAGACTCCTAGAAAGCACAACAAACAATGGTTCTTTCCCAAATTGATTAAGTGATTGAAGTGAATTCTTGCGAATAGATGTGTTTAGGATTTTCTTTGTTCATTTGAAAATAAGAAAGCTTTGAAAAGAGATTTTGAAAGTTTTTTAGCCTTTCACTCAAGATTTGATGTTTTTTGGAGCCCAATTTGATTAGCACAGAAAACTAGCTGATGAAGAAAACTACTTTGAAATTTTTACCCCCCTTGCAAAAGGCATAACTTTCTGCTCACAACTCAAAAATATGCACCATTTACATCATTGGAAAGATAATCCAATTATCTAGAGGCAAATTTCAAGAGTACAAGACTCCTAGAAGCAATCATAGCCCAAAAATGATTCGAAGACCTCCGAAAACATGAATTACTAAAACATCTAAAAAATGTAGATTTTTTATAACTTTATGCATTCAAGATTGGATTTCGTAGGATCTTGATTTAGATTTTGAAATGAAATGCAATGCTTTGATTTCCAATCTTTAGGACACTCAAGGTTTTTGTTTGTTTTATGGTTCAATTTTTAGACCCAAAAAGAGATTCCTAGTCTGCATGAATGCACCTGAAAACCTTAGATTTGCAATTTTGATGTTCTTTTTAGCCAAAAGGACATTAGAAGTGTGTTTTGAATGTTTTAGGACCACTTAGAAATGACTTGAGCTGATAAAGATTTAATTGATTTGTTTAGCTTTTTTAGACATTCTAGAGTGATTTTAAGGTTCATTTTAACCATTTAGACAAAGTGTGTAAGATTTTGCTTGTTCAATTTTATCATTCTGGTCCCATCGGGCGTGCCTGAATGTAGGCTACAGTTTATCTGTATTTTTCTTGAAAGGCGTAGACAAGAAAATGTTAGACTAATCTAAACATTTATATCAGTTCAAAAGCATAAACATAAAAAACCAAGCCACCTCAGATTGAGCCAAAACAAATGCATTCAAGCATTGTTTGATTTGCTCTGATTATGAGGGATGTGGGTGTGCTCTCTAAGCACTTGGAGCTTGTCTCTAATCCATTCTAGGAAGGATTTGATATGATGCATAAATGATTTAAAAAAGCTTGAATAAAAACTAAGTTCAATCCATTAAGCTTATTCTAGGATGTGTGTAAAAAACATGAAATCTAACAAATATGTTAAATGCTTAAGCTCTAGAATGAATCTAACATTATAACACTACTCAATGTAAAATATGTGAACTGGTTGCTTTGCTCTTGGAAGAGGGTATTTATAGGATTTGAGGAAGGGCTTGGGTTAGGAAGATGAGTTAGTGTTAGAGGTAAGGTTTGGGGTAAGGTTTGGGGTATGCTAAGGTTTAACCTTGGTCAAGGTTGCTCACACGTGTGAGCAACACTAGGGAAGTGTGCAAATGGAACAAGAGTGGAAGAGGAGACATGGGCTTCATTAATGGCTTGTAAGAGTCATTAATGAGGATGTAAGAGGCATTTATGAGGGGTTTTGACCCAAAGTCAAAGTTTGAAGGGTTTAGGCTAAGAAATGTAGGAATCACCTTTTAATTAGGTTTAGGGTGAGATTAGGAAATTCTAGAAGAGGTTAGGGATTTATAGAACATTTCCAAGGTTTTAGGATTTAAATAAATATTTTATTTATTTAAAGGATTTTTGGTCAATTTATCAAATAATTAATAAATAGGGGAAAATCACTCAAACTTGATTTAAATGATTTGGGGAGGGATTCTTTAATTAAAGATGTTTAATTAAAATAGGAGGAATTAATGGCATAAAAATAAATTCATTAATTAATAAATGATGATGTCATCAGGGGTTTTTAGAAAATAAAAATACTTTTATTTTCTAAAGGATTTTTAGGTGTCTACAGTAATATCTTGGGTACTATGGATATTGCCCAAATTTTGTAAATCTTGGGTATTTTGTCTTTACTCTCAAAACTTAGGCTTTTGTTATGGGTTAATGATGTCTATATTTTGGTCCCTCAAACTCTCGGACTTACGAATATTAATAAATATGTCTTATTTCTGTATTTAATTGCCTCCTGGATTCCTTTGGCATTGATATGTTCTTGCTTATGGTTTGAGTGTAGGTTTTGGGTGGCTACAAGGATCTTTAGCCCATGTGATTCTCTACCAACTTCTTAATTTAAGGTATTTCAATTTCTTCCTTTGGCTTTTCTTCGGAGCTTCCTATCTGCTTGGCAAGTAGGAAGATATATATATATGTGTGTGTGTGTGTGTGTGTGTGTGTGTGTGTGTGTGTGTGTGTGTGTGTATTTATTATTTGCGTGCCTGGTGGAATCCTTTGGCCTCTTGATGGTAGGCTCTTTTCTAAATGTGGAGCATTTCTCTCATTTCTGGTCCTTTGGTGTATTGGTTTTAATGAGTTTTTTGTGTATCTCATTTTTATGGCCATGGATTCTAACAACTCTATTTAGTACTAAATTTGGGATTTGTGGCTAAAATATATCCTTAGGTGGAGGGTTGTTTATAAGAGCAGTCTTTGTGTGGTCTTGTTGTTCTTCTAGTTTCTTATCACTTTGAGGTTTTCTTCATTGTGATGACAAATTTATGTGTAGCTGGTTGAGTCTTAGTGCATTATTCTATCCAGAATAAGAGCAAGTTTGACCCTCTAAAGAAATATATACATTAATTCTACTGTAATTGAGCTATCATGAGATTTCTTTTGGAACCTTGTTGATGTTTCATTTTCTTTAACACACACACACACACACACCAATATGTATATGTATATATATATATCCAGAGGCAATAATTATTATTTGGTAAGATATAATCATATACTTATTCTGTTGTGAGAAGTTTTGTTGATTTGAGGATGGTAATCATGATTTGTTATAGTACAACACCATTTAGTTTATGGATTTGTTTTGTTACTAAGCAATTTGTTGGTGGGCACTCTGTAATTCATTAAGTTTATCAGCTTCTTCAGGCTCTGTTAATAATAGATAAGTAGGGCTATTCTTTTATGCCACAAATGATTTAGTGATGATTTTTACTATGGTATGGTCTGAAAACACTAATGTTTTACTTCATAAAGTCGTATGTTTTGACTCTCAGAAGAATTTTAGCCTCTTTAATAATGTAGGATGACCATAACTCCAGAAGTAAGATTGATTTCAGTTAGCTTTGAATCAGAATACACTTTGAATAAGGATTTGGTTATGCTTTGCTAATGACATTAACAATAGTATGATATGTGGCCCTTGCTTAGAAATTGGTTTTACTTTGCTACTAATCCAGGTGATGCAAGACATATGGTAAGTTAATTATGTTGTTTTAGTAGTCGAAGTACATAGTATTATCATGTTGGAAGGAACACAAAGGAATTTAAAAATTGTCGGTGTTTAATCAAAAGATGGTAGATGGGCGGTTGTATCCAAAATAGAGTTTATCTAGGAAAGGATCATAATCATAAAATAATTTTAGAGGCTTATAATTTCAATCTCTCTAGATATTTATGTAGTCAGTTGCAATGATTGATGCAATCAAGGTCAAAGGATCCAATAAAGGACTATCCAAAATTACAACCAAACACCAACAATGCGGAACAACACAACAAGATAAGCTTCAAACCAAATTTTTATTCAACATGCCCAGCTGTAAGGTCTTCCAGGTTAGGGCCAATTGCAATCACTTACAAAAGTAATTATGTAAACTCCTAGCTAGTCCAGCTCTGCAACACATCAACAACTCGTGGAAACATTAAGGTAGATCTAAACTTGAGCTTGCAAGCCTCCAAGCAATCTCCTTGTCTCCAAGCATGCAACCACTAGCTCTGCTATTACAATTATCAGATAATCAATCTAATCTTCAAGATCTTATAGGATCCAAATACTATCCTTATCAGATCTACTGACTTCTCCCTCCCTTTCCTTAAACATCTACCCAAACACTCCTTAAATACATTTCCTCAACCATAAGGTGTTTGGAAGAAATAATTAACTCCTAGGCCAAGTCGGCTTTTACTATAAACAAATATTAAATGCAACAACAGTCGGCTCTCAAATAACCTTACAATTATTTAATTCTCCATGATGGCCTCTAGATCCACATAGGAGAATACAACACAAGCTGCCAGCATTAAATACACCAAGTTGGCCAACCAAAAATCCAAGAACTCCAGTCGATAAACCAGAACTACTAAGCACCAGTAAAACAATCGAGCACACTAGGCATCATCGAGAAAGTACATCGACTAAGCACCAAGTATCACCGAGTGCCAAAGGTTTTACCGAGTTCCTTCAGTGATCGAGCTTCCCTCAATGTCTGAGATCGTCGGTTAAAGCCACAACCGAGCAACACATAACCACTTCAATGCACCACCATGCAGATTTGTTGAATACCCAAGAATGCCACTGCATCAGACACCCCAGGTTCAAAAAGATGTTCTCATAGGCTAGAAGAACATCTTCCAGGATTCAACACATAAACCCCGAACTGGTTATTCACATACAAGTCCTCCAAGTCTTCACCTTGCATACTCTTCCACTTCTACTTCCTCTATCTTTTCAAGTCTTTCCTTGATAACATAGGTCTGTTCTCCATACTGATCACTCCTTTCAGAATTCCTCAACTCATCTCGACTACCAAAGCTCAGGTTTTTCCTATTGAATGTTGTATCTGGCAAAGGCATCAAGGAAAACTTCCTGTCATTCTTCTCAATAGTAAACACATTCTTGACACAGTCATGCACAAGTCTGTAGTCATACTACCAAGGTCTACCAAGAAATATGTGACAACTATTCATCTCCACAATATCACACCACACTTGATCCTTATACTGGCCAATTTGAAAATTAACAAGACATTTCTCTCTCACTTCTAGAGTATGAACATCTTGCAACCAGCCAATCCTATAAGGATAAGGATGTCTCATCCTCTTCAAACCAAGTTTTTGAACCATCTCCTCAGCTACAAGGCTATAGTACTACCACTGTCCATAATCACATCACAAAGTTTACCTCCTAACTTGCACCGAGTTATAAACAAATTACTCCTCTGACAAGGCTCCACCTTTGTACTGAGCAATGTTCTCTGAAGCAACAAGTTCTCAGATTCAGGTTCATTTTGAATGTTCTCATTCACCACAACATTCCTTCAATCACCAAACTTCTTCTGTGTACACTCAAAAGATCTATGTCCTTCTTCACCGCAATTATAACAAGTACATTTAAAGATAACCCTACCCATCTTCTTTTTTGGTTCATCTTCAACAATTGGTTTATCCTTCACCAAGTGATCAAGCTTCTCCTTCCCTCGAGAATTACCATGTTTTCTCCTCTTCAACTTATCTTCTACCTTTAGAGCATACTAATAAGCATCCTCAACCAAATCAATCTTTAGCATACCAAGCTCATCCTAAATATTGAATCTCAAACCATTCACATACCGAGCTACCTTTTCCTTACCAAGTTCTCTATGTCCAGACCGAATAGTAAGTTTGTAGAAATCCTCGATATAGTCTTCAATAGTCAAATCTTTCTGCTTCAGATTCTACAACTTCTTAAACAAGTCAAGCTTATAGTCAAAAGGAATGAACTTAGCTTTCAATTTAATCACCATCAACCTCCACTAATTGATCTTCATTTCACCTTCATCTTCCCTATCTCTTTGCAATTCTTTCCACCAAAGAGCATCATGTCCTTTCAACTTTGTCTGTGCCAACCTCACTCTAAGAGGATCTCCAATTTCTTCAAGCTCAAATAAATCTTCTAACTCACCAATCTAATCAATCAAGTTCTTAGGTTTCAAAGTACCAGAGAAAGTAGAAACTTCCATGCGGTAACTAGTGCTTAAACGAGCTCCAGATCTCTGCAACCAACCAGTTCTGTCTTCACCAGATCTATCTCTCTGGTCATCTCCACTGGATCCAACAGCTTCAAAGTCTTCAATAGCTTCCTCATAACCATCCTCATTATCAAGATTCTGAGGTACACCAGCCATAGCCCTCATGATCTCAACAATCATGTCATTCTTCATCAGTTCTATCTCAGATATAAAATCATCTTTCACCTTCTTTATAATCCTAGACTCCACAGTATCACAGAGATCCATAATCGCCCTAGGGTCCAATCTTCTCAGAGGTATCCTCAAATATCTGCAAAAAGAAACCCTCTGCAACAAGCCCTACACCAACCACCTTGTGACAACCTCCAAGTTGTATGCAAGTCAGATCACAACCTGCCACCTTGCATGAACAATTAGGACACGATTTCACAAGTTTAGTAACACGGGTCTGCACCTTAGATCACACACAATCTCTTCACCAACTTTTTTCCCAACAAGATCAACTCTCTTAAGATCAACTCACTCTGATACCACCTGACGCAATCAAGGTCGGAGGATCCAATAAAGGACTATCCAAACTTGTAGCCAAACACCAACAATGTGGAATAACACAACAAGATAAGCTTCAAACCAAATTTTCATTCAACATGCCCATCTATAAGGCCTTCTGGGTTAGGGCCAATTATAATCAATTAAAAAAGTAATTTTGCAAACTCCTAGCTAGTCCAGCTTTGCAACACATCATTAACTAGTGGAAACACTAAGGCGGATCTAAACTTGAGCTCACAAGCCTCCAAGAAATCTCCTTGTCTCCAAGCATGCAACCACTAGCTCTAGGCTATTACAATTATCAGACAATCAATATGATCTTCAAGATCTCACAAGATCCAAATGCTATCCTTATCAGATCTACTGAATTCTCCCTCCCTTCCCTTAAACATCTACCCAAACACTCCTTAAATACATTTCCTCAACCACAAGTTGGCTAGAAGAAACAATTAACTCCTAAGCTAAGTTGGCTTCTACTACAAACAAATATTAAATGCAACAACAGTCGGCTCTCAAATAGCCTTACAATTATTTAATTCTCCATGTCAGCCTCTAGATCCACATAAGAGAATACAACACAAGCTACCAACATTAAATACACCAAGTCGGCCAACCAAAACTCCAAGAACTCCAGTCAGTAAACTAGAACTACCGAGCACCAGTAAAACAACTGAGCATGCTAGGCATCACTGAGAAAGCACATCGACCGAGCACCATAAGTATTGCCGAGTACAAGTTCCACCGAGCGCCAGAGGTTTTACCGAGTTCCTTCAGCGATCGAGATTCCCTCAATGACTAAGATCATCGGTTAAAGCCACAACTGAGCAACACAAAACCACTTCAACACACCATCATGCAGATTTGTTGAGTACCTAAGAATGCCACTGCATTAATGATGTACTTGTAGTTGTTGCCCTACAAAAATGTATGCAAGAAAATAGTATATCCCTAATATGATTATTTGTAAATGAGGGGCTTGCCCCTCATCCGAATTTGACCCGCATGTTTTAGGAGGATATGTAAACACTTATGAGAAGGAATTTCCAAAGTCCTGTGCTAGACTAGAGGTTTTTCTTTCCTCCATTCTTTTCCTCCGGTGCCTGCATCGAATAAAAATAAAAATTATGATTTAATAAAATTTAATAAAAAGGCCCCGACCATTTACTTATTAAAAAAAACTAGATCTTCAAGTTTGCGAGGATAAACTATTACTCAGATAAATTTCTAGGAAATCCCAAGGGTGATACTATAACATGTCGTTTATATTCTCATTGTACATTCTCTTTAGCTTAGATTAAAAATGTTTATATCCTTGTTTTTGTTTGTAGCTAGTGAGTGATTTTGATCACTTTTAGTCAAAGTTAAGCAATCGACTCTTTTTGCACAAAAAATATGAAGTTAATAACCTTGTTCAAATTGTGCAAAAAGAAGTTAGTTGTTAACTTGAAAATTAGGTAGTTATAAGGGGATAAGCCTATATAAAGGAATTAGAAGAATGTTTAAAGGACTTTTGGCTTTGTGAGGTTTTGGGGATGGGAAGAAATTTTGAGTTGTATAGCTCCATCAAAGGATACAAAATATTTTTGAAGTGTTCCATTATTGTTGAGCGTCCATTGAACAATGTTATTAGTTTATCATATAATAGAGCAATAATATCTTATGATCAAATTCCTATTTTCATAAAGGAAATAGTTGTTTATGAAAGGTTTTTATTAGAGTATATACTTCTTTGGCATCTTTGGAGTGTATATATTGTTCATGAATTACATTTTCATCATGAAATTATCTTATGCATTATCTTTGATCTTCAATGGTCAAGCAAGTAGAACAATAACTTTTTAGTAGAATCTTGATAATATTTGTATATTTGTTATCAAGAATCTTAAGATTGTGAAGTTTTCTTTCTTTTTAAAGTAAATTTATTCCAAAAAATTAAAAAAATATTTAGATCATATGAGGGAGCTTCCCATCTCAAATGTAGAGGAAGATCATGCTTTTGAAGTGATCTATCCAACTGTTGGAAGCATATTGTCATTTTTCCATTGGGTAAGTCATTGCAAATTTTAAAGTGACAAAAACTTGTTTACCAACAAAGTCTTTCCTAGTGCACATATAGTACCAACATCATCCAAGAAGATACACTTCCAAGATTGATAATTAAATGAGTCCATTTGAGTTAGTTAGTAGATTACTTGATAAGGGAATTATTGGTTCATTGAGCTAAATGTATGACTTTTATGCATAAACATAAAATATACTTATATGGAGTCAATCGAGTGGCAATGGTTTAATTATGATTAGAGAGTGTAGTTAAACCATCTAAACATATCTCAACATATAAATACACAACACTTATGCATGGTGAATATTGATAGTCAAACACAATATAGAATGACCTAATTAAAATAGTAAAAAACTTAACTTTATATTCTTGAAAATGTAAAATTATAAAAAAAAGCTTCAACGAGCTTGTAACATGTTAGACCTTATGCTGGCACATTCAACTCTCTCAAATTTGAAGTGCATGTCCACCTTTAGTTTGGTGAAAGACACTAGGTTTGTTCACTCTTGCATCTACTTGAAACAGCATCTTTGACGAATAAAAATTTGCAATCAGGTGATGATCATGAAAAATTATTTGGTGGAAAGGTTTTTGGGACAAAGGTGAGTATGAATATTTAGTTTTGTGGCTCCTAAACAAGTTTTGACACATTTTTTAATGTGTGTGCAGTCACCAAGATGGCCAAAAAGTACCCCCAAAAGTGAATAAAAATGACAAATATGAAGGTGATCCTATTGTTCTTCTCGCCCCAATAGGTTGTGGTTTCGATTTTATCACATTTCACTATCAAATAAAAATTAACAAAAAACATTTAGTCGGGCTCCCACCACTAGTAGGGTCCAATTACAAAGGAGGTGATCGATTTCAATTTGTTGAGCTAAAATAGATCACAGACCCATGTTTTAATAATCTAATTAGGTTGCTTCACAAAATTTTAAAATCATTTGGAGATTCAAAATGTTATAATGGACGAACATTGCAAAAACTTTTTAATCATTCAAAAAGTCTAAAAATTAAAGGTAAATATGTAAGGTAAATGAAATTTTGATTTTTAGCGGGTCCATTTTCAGTTGGGGGTGATTATTTTCACAAATAAAGTAATAATGTAGAAGTGAAATAGTTTTCACTCTTAGGTAAAAATTTTCACAGAAGTGGAGAGCAAAGAGGCTAGAGGATGGATATTCAATTTTAAGGTAAGTGAAGGCAAATGCAGGGCAAGAGGAGTGTGTAAGAAGAAGATTACAAGATATTTTGTTGTTGTAGATCAAAGGGAGAGGAAGATTTCAAATTAGTTTTAGGGCTAATATTTTCTCTTTTGTTGTAATTTCCATTCATTTGGAAAGGGGTCTTAATGTAGTTTTTTGGACAAGAGTTTTTCTTTATACAAATCTTCGTATTAGGGTTTAGGATGATGTTTTAATATGAAAATGAAGGCAACTATAACAATTTTCTGACCATAATAACAAAGATATTTTATGTTCTATTTACTTGTCTCTTACATGTATGTTTGCCAAATTGTGAAATGAATGATCAAGAATCTTTTATCTCGTATATGAAAATGTTCTATGGTGTTTGCTTTGTTATTTGCTTCTCTCTAAGGAGGAGATTAAACCACTTTGAGAAAAACATTGAAATGGTGAGTTATATGTGAAGGATTTAAAATAAGAGCCATAGAAGATATATAGATAAGGGTATCATTATAATGCATTGTTACTTGGAATCCACTAGCTAAGATTTATCTTGCTAGAGTAGTGCATTTATATGTTGTTAACTGACTATGCAACCCTAAGAAGACACTAGTCAATTTTGAGTTGATGTCCATCATTAAGAACCATGCTTAAATGATAAATCATTCATCTAAATTTCTTTTCTTTATAAGTTATTTAAATTATTATGTTCTTAATGCAAATAGGTGAAAAATACCCAAGATCTAAGCCAATGTTGAGTTTATTTTCATGTCTCTTGGCATGTTATTGTGAAAACAATATCTATTTTGCAATACCATACATGTTACTTGAGTGAATCCATTTGTATTGTCAAACATGTTATCCCCTCGGGGTCATACAGAGCCTAAAGTGTAGGGGACATGTATTTTGCATACATCGTCGTCATTGCCCAAATCTAGCATTGAACCCAACCATGAAAAAATGACTAATCTTTAGGGTTTAGTGAATTTAATGATTGAGGAACCAACTAATTGGTGACTCTGATGAGGAGATAGTAACATATTTGCAAGCAAAAAGTCAAGGATTTGATGAATTTGGATTGTGTTTCAGACATTAAAAACTTTTAGACCTGAGAGAATTTTTTTGCAACAAATTTGAAGAAGTTTTGTGTGGCTCTACTAATGAAAAACCTAAAATGACAATTAACTCTAAAGATATTTGTGACATGTTTGAATTTAATTCCTCTATGAATAGAGGTAGAATCTTTGTTTGAAAGAACTTGATGAAAGTAAAGAATGTTTCAGACCTACCAAGTTTCCTATCAAGAATGAAAGTTTGCATCAACTCCTACCTAGGTATTTTGTATATTCTAATTCTTAGAAAATAATTTCACACATTAAGGAAATTTTGGAAAATCCTTGAGAGTAATTTTGTTCTCTATTGTTCTTGATTAGCTTGGCATACCAAAGTCTTGGCCCCCACTGATTTAGTGCAACATAAAATTCATCTCCTCTTTTTTGACAACCCAATCATCATTGTTAGCCCACCATCTTGATTACTTCTAGACATACCTACTTGGGATTTGTATCTTGTAAACATATTATCCTTGTTTGTAGAGTCTTAGATTGTAGATTTGGAGGATTATCTTAAGAATATTTATTTCCTATCTCATGAAAAACACATTAGTTTTGTGATCTCATATTCTTTACCCAAAGAGCTTGTTCTACATTAGACTAGTTTATCGATTAACATCATCTCTTCTTGGTATGAGTATTTTTGAGTAGTTTTTAGTAACAAACATCATTTAAATTTGGATTTTTGATTCATGCATCTTATGGGGATGACTTCTCCAATAACTAGTTGGTCTATTTCTTTCTAAGAGGAGATGTTGTTTGAAGGCAATGGATTTTGGTCTATCTTTAGGCTCTCATCATTGACATATGAACTACTTCTTTATGGGGGGATTCTTATCCTCATCTTCTCTCTCCCATGGGGGTGGGGGATCTATTGCACTTATATGATAGAATTAGTCCTTGGGGGGGTCTGAGTCCTCATATCCTTCTCTCACTAGCATATTATATTTATTTTCCTCTCTTTTGGAGAGGAGTTTTTTTTCATGTAGTTTTCTCCTTTTCTTCGACTATGAGAGATTGTACTTGTTTATGCATGGGTACTTCACCAAGCCTTGTAGTAAAGACCCATCCATGCATCCATCTTTTTATTCATCATTAAACATTTTAAAATTTTTCCTAAGTTGATCTAGAGGGGGTGTTAGAGTAATTAGGATATCACCTTAGTAGTTAAATAATCAATCTTTAATTACTTAAGTTCCTTACTACTTTATACACTTAAAGCTAAACTTAGGAGTGTTTTTCTATATCTATATTGAGGTGATTATAAGTAATGTTGTCTCATAGAATAAGATGCGGACACTTAGAAGCTTCTAATTTAATCCTTACCTTCTTTATGCTCTTATAATCATTCATTGTAATAATTTAATCTATCCAATTCATCTAGGTTTATTTAATCAATATATATTGACCATGCCTTTATTGGATAAATTTTTCTCTCAAGGTTGCATAAAATTCAATAGCAACTTCTTTTCTTTAGATGTCATAGGTTTTTTTTAGGTTGCATATGATTTGTGGGAGTTGTGGGGTTAACTATCAACTCCAATAATCATTTTATGGCATCCTTTGGAGGTTCAACCACTACGTTGTATTATCATCAATGGTTAATTATTCCAATTGCTCAATATTTTCATTTGAAAGGTAATCAAGGACATTACGACCTTCCTTGTATTAATAATTTATAAATAACATTGTGATGTTGTCTAATGTGTCTAGAGTCTCCTTTAATATTTTCATTATATTCCAATTTGTCAAATATATACCAAGGGTGACTACTATCAAATTGTCGTTGATAATAATGTTATAGAGGTTGTGAGATTTGTTAATGCAGTTTTTTATTTTCCAATTGATTATTTATTTTCTTATTCCTAGGTTTTTCCTACACTTCTAATTAAGCTTGCTAAGGATTAAGAAAGTGAGTATTAGTGTGAGTGGGTGAAAAGTGTTGGTATCTTCCATGGGAGTCACACTTACCTTATTTAGGCTATTTTGGCAGTCTCCTCCATTGGTTGTATTTTCCACATCTCCCCTCTCTCATTTCTTATATATACTCACCCCCATTGATTGCATTCTACTTGCATTATGGATATTTTGCTCTTGCATTATCCTAATGCTTCTTTAGCATTTGCAGTTCTCTCTTGGAGGCTAACTCTGTGGTGTTATTTTGATATGATGTCATTTATGATCACAATTTTATTTCTATTCATTTGCATTAGTTATTCTAGGTTATTCATCTTTTCATATTCTAACAAGATAGACCAATTGTAATTTAAGAAGTAATATTTTAGCTTCAAGTCCATCAGTTGTTCCTTGTTTCAATTTTGGCTACTACTTTGATCAATTTGATTTCCTAGTTGGTTATTTATTTTCATATTCCTAGGTTTTTCCACTTTTAATTAAGCTTGCCAAGGATTAAGAAAGTGACTATTAGTGTGAGTCGGTGCAAGATGTTGGCATCTTTTATGGGAGTTACACTTGGCCTTTTTAGGCTATTGTGGTGGTCTTCGTCATTGGTTGTATTTTCCACCTCTCCGCTCTCTCATTTTCCATTTATGCTCACTCTTAGCTAGTCTTACTCCACTCAGTTGCATTGTAATTGCATTTTGTGTATTTTGCTCTTGCATTCTCCTAACACTATTTTGCTTCTTTAGCATTTGTAATTCCCTTTCAGAGGCTAACTGTTCAATTTTGTTAAAAAATGAATAATGACACATCTACACCAAACTGATCCAAATTACCTTGAAACATATTGCCAACATTTAATTTCCATAAACTTTCTAGAAATAAAACCCACTTAACTTTTGAACAATCAAATAAAATAAAGTTGAAATCCCATTAACAAGAATAAATACCAACTTTTAATAATTTAAAAAACATAATATTTTAATCTCTTTAAAAAAATAAAAATAAAATTGAAAAAATAAAACTACTAATTGATTAAATGATAATAACATATTATTAAAAAAAATAAAAAATAAAAGTCAATTTAAATATAATAATATGACCGTTTTAAACGAAAATCAAACAAAATATTCATCTACAAAGAAGCGGAAAAAATAACCAGGGAAAAAGCAAAAGCAACGAAAAAAACAAACGAAATGAAAAGCAAAAGCATATATTTACATGGCTTTCACATTGATTTATCTCAGGTACCAGGAAAAAAGAAAAGCAAAAGCATGTTAGGTAAATTGCTCCCCATTATCATTGTCAGAAGAGCTGCTCGGTTTCGAGCACATTGGAATCGGAAGTCCTGACAAATGACAGTACGATAATGTCAGTAGATAAGGCCACCTAGATATTTTAGTTTGCCCAAATACTCCGATCTGCAAATCTTCAAATACAACTCACAAAATTACGGGTCAATGAAGTTAGTTTTGGCTTATTGATCAAAACGTCAGATTCCCAATTCCCATGCATGGCAGCCCGGGAAAAAGGGAATCGTATGACGGACGACTGCTATTGGGTAGTTGAATGACACATTAGATTCTATTCTTGGTAGATATGTATAGGAATGGAATAGAAAAGGAATGAGAGACATTCACCTATTAAATCTCATTCATTTAAGCAGTTTCCATTAGTGTTTGGACAGATGTTGAATTTGTGACACTGGATATGCAGATTCTAGATGCTTGCGTCACAGCAATTGTAGATTCTTTATTACGCTTTCTCTAAGTTGCACCGTTCATGTGAAGGAGTTTTTGAGCCGATAAGAACCCAAGTTTCTTCAATTTTGTTCTGGATCTTGCTGAACTGAAGAACCGTGAATTGGTGGCAGTTTGTTTTACGTTTTTACTGGTTTGAATTTTCATGGGTTTCTTTGGGTTCTTCTCCGACAGCCCATGGGGATTGCAGAACTTATTGAGAAGAAAGCAGGTGGATTCAGCTCATACTAAGGCTCGTGGCGATCAACTTGCCAAGAACCTCTCTGTGTTTCAGCTCATTCCCATTGGTAACGTTACCGAACTGTGAATTTTCTTTTTCCGGTTTTGAATTCATGGTCAGTATTCTTGTTTTTTTCACGTTTTACTGAATCCTTCATCCATGCCATATATCCTGATAATTTAGTACCGAGTAATAATTTGGCCCCAAGAAAGAAGAAAAGGGGCTTTGAAGTGAAATCATCATCTGGGTTGCTGCTTAAAAGACCTTTTAATCCAAAATTTGGCCCCAGATGTTGTTCGAAAGATGTTTGTTGATGTAAAGGTGTTGTTAATTTAATTCGTCAGCTAGATCGTTGTTCAGAGGATGTTTCCAGTCCAAAATTTGACCTGGCTTGTGACTCAAAATATGCTCTGAATCCATTTTGTCATTTTGTTCATTGTTTGCCATTTTTGGAATATGTATTCAATGCAATTTGTTTTCTGGTTTATTGCTAGAAATGTGTTTTCAATCTCTATTCTCACCTGGTTTGTTGCTCTAGGATGTATTTTCTGTTTGATGATTTGTTAGTTATTTAACAAATGCACCAGGAATACACCGTATACGTAGATCACTGTTAGGTGTAGAAGCCATGTCCAAAAAAGGGGGTTTGTTGTGCTAAATTTATGCCCTGTGCGACCGTTTTATTGCAGAAAGCTTGCTGAACAGGGCATGGGCATGTAAATTGTCGTGGCAATTACTTTAGTTTTCACTATACCGTAGTCTACCAGACACGCTACTTAATTTTTTTGTTAATATAAGAACGGTCAAAGTAGCAAAAGTATACGCAAAGCAAATATATCATCCTAAAGGTATATCTGTGCTAAGATATGGATAAATGCCTATTTGTAGATGAATCCCGAGCCCATAGACAGATAAATTAATTCACGAACAGATTTCATGCTTTCTCGAAGAAATCACTATTGTAGCCTTTTTATATATTAGATCAGCCATTAAAGAGAAAAGAATCCCAAGGTAGAACTAAGAATTATGAATTCTTTTGGCCAATTAAGGAACTCTGATGGTCTTAGTAAAGCCCAATCATTACCCGCATTCCATTCAGGAATCAATTTGTCATCTAACAAGTTGGATAACCCAAATAGTTAAAAAATTATCCTAGAATGAAATACGGAGAATCCGCGACAGTAGTTGTCCCATCATTATGTTCTACCCAGATGGAGCATCTGAAACTCATCGTGAGATTTTTTTGGAGCAGTTCTCAATTAGATTGTGGGTCGAGAAAGGAACAGTAAGAGAAATTGTTTGATTTGACATATCTTTAGAAGAAACAGCAATTTAACTATGCAGTCTTGGAGAACTAATTTTAAAAAGAGCGCAGAAAGATTTTATCTAATACTCAAAAAATAGCATTTAAAGAAATTGTGTAAATTTTCTTTCCTTTAGGAAGAAAGCAGTTATTAGTGACATATCTGCTTTTTATTTGGGTTGTTGGTTTGCTGTTGATGATTTTCCGGATGGTATCATTACATAGAAACTAGTGATATCAAGTGTTTTTCTGGCACCAGTGGAAAATGGATTTTCTCAATTCATCAATTGCTTTTCATCTTCTCACAATATTCCTTTGATTTGGAAAAGAGAGAATTCCTTACGGATGCGGATATTCATATTCTTCGTTTTTAAATTGGAAAATACAAATCTGGCTAACGAAGCATGACAGATTTTCCATGGAAAAGCATACACAACAACATTTATGATTTCCATTAATCATTTTGCTTAAAATATATAATTCCGACATAAGGAAACAAGATTTTGGAAATTGAAAATTAATATCTTGGTTTTTAAAGTTGCTTAGTCAATTTAGTTTCAAATTGATTTCTCCCTCGTTGTCTTAATCTCTTAAATGTTTTTATTTTTTCTTCTTCTATCGCTGTTTACATTTCACTATAACTGAAATATTGCCAAAATGAAATGAAATCAATATCAACTCGAGAACTTAAGATGACTGAATGTTACACATCAACAGCAAGGACTGGATGTTGTCATCTTGATATATGACTTGCTTGATGCATAAGAGCATCAAAAGGGAGTGACAGACCTTGGATTTGGACTCCCAGTAGAAACTAATGAAGAAGTATATGTGTTTGTGCTGAAATATAAAATTCCTGAAGAGATTGTAAAAAATAAACCAACAAACCAAATAATAGCCTGTTGCCCTTCATCAGTACTATAATTTGAAGTTCTGTAGATATTGAGTATTGGAACATTCTTGAGAAGCACAAGAAGTTGGTTGAGCATACCAAAAAAGAGCCTTGTCATGTAAATTATCTCTACAATTAGAATGTTCTATTGCTTTGTCTACTAAATCTAGATGAACTTCATTTTGAAGACAATTAGCTGGATTTGAAAGAATTTTTTAAAATTTTGTTGAACTTTACTGTCACCTAAAATTATCACACTCTTTTACATCTCATGATTTTGAAGTGTAACATGTTACATCAATAACACCTTTCTACCGGAAGCTGAAGTTATAAGATTACAGTTTCTCTTGACTTAATTTGTAGGAGACAGTCCCAAGAGGAATTGGTTGATGGGGTGAGATACCGTTGCCCAAGTAATAGCATATTTAGGAAGATATCAACCAATTAATCAAAAGATCATATCCAAACTTTGAAAGGGTCTAGCCACTTCATTTATCTTTCTAAAGGAAGGCTATGAAGCTCTTTTAATTTAGAGCCGAAAGCAAAGAGGAAAAAGGGCTGATTATAAGTTGAAGTGGAAGCATTTAATAGATGCAGGAACTTGGGGGATTCCTCTAGGCATTTTAGTGTTATATCTGCAAACCATTTCATTTTATTGTATGGCATATTACTGTTTTTCATACACAAGCTTTGTGTGGCTTACATAGGAAAAATGCATGATTCGTTATAATTTTTTGTGTGCATATATGATCTGTATCCTCATAAATAGAATGATCCAATTTGCATGGCTGAAATTAAAAATAATTCAATGATTATATCAAGAACAAATCCATACAGAGACACTTATATGCATTCTCTTTCTTAACTTTTGCAGGTGTTGGGTCGACTATTGGAGCTGGTGTATATGTCCTTGTTGGGGAAGTTGCCAGAGAGCACACAGGGCCAGCACTTACCATTTCCTTTTTAATAGCTGGAATAGCTGCTGCCCTTTCAGCATTTTGCTATGCTGAACTTGCAAGTCGTTGTCCATCTGCAGGCAGTGCATATCATTATTCATACATTTGTGTTGGAGAAGGGTAAATTTCAAATATCTTCATAAATTTTTGAAGCTTGGATGAAATTCATTTTTGCTTCTCAGAGTCATTCCAGGAGAGACTTTGAGCCTGGATATGCACACATAATTCAATCTTAGAATAATTTGTCATTGAATTTGAAATTTTGGAGGAAGATGAAGGAACTGATTAAGCTCTTCTTTACTTTTGAAAGACTAAAACATTCTACAAACAAGAGATGTTTTTGTGGGAAACTCAAATTGATAGAGGGCCTCAAATATAAAACTCTAATTTATAGGGAGTCTCAAAACATCATGTTTCTATTTTTCTTTTTTCTGACAGTGATGCTTGCTTGCTTAGGTCCTTGGATAACAAGGGCGTTAAGATCTTAAATTATCTTTCTTATTTTTCTAGGTTGACTTTGAAATCTCTAAAGCATTACAATGAGAGGGTGCTCTGCTTTCATGGCCCTTGCATTTGTATCTTGCTTGTGGGATGGGGGACAGAATGATTAATATATTATAAACCAATTTCTGAGGATGATAGCCGATATTGAACTTCCTAGAATCAGGCATCATCATCAACAGTTTTACTTTAAGATTAGTCTATTCCTTTTGTCTCATTGGTTTTTCTTTTAATGAAAATTAACTAATCTGTAACTAACATTTTACTTTATTCTTTTGAAATATGTTTTGTGATATTTATGAAACAATGCTGTGATGGTCTTGTTCTCCAGGATTGCCTGGCTGATTGGTTGGGCACTTATATTAGAGTATACAGTGGGTGGGGCTGCTGTTGCCCGGGGAATCTCTCCTAATCTGGTAAACCACATTTCATTACCATAATTTACAATATCATACGATATTTACAACTAGACTAGAATTAAAAAGGGAGAAGGTCCTAGAAAACTTATAAAGTTATATGTGGTCTCAAAAGAAACTTTGCATGTAGTATACTAGTATATTGTAGCTCTTTAATAGTGGTTGCTGCAGAATTGATTTGACAAAAAAACACCATTAGTTTGAAAGGGCCCATTTGATAAATGTTTAATATAGATTTCCGTTCATTATATTGTACATGTGACATTGTTCACTGATTTCTGTCTATAATTTCATTGTAGGATATTCTGTAGTTATTCTTTGCATAATTATTCTCTGCATTAAATATCTAATATTTTTCGTAGTACCTTGGGAGAGTAAAGCTTCTAACTTTAAAAAGTCACAACAAGACCAAGGCCAAATATTTATGTCTGAAAGGAGTTAACTAAAGTAGATCATATTATATATTTCTTGGGAGCAGACAACTGGGATGATCCTTCAAAGAAAAACAATAATTGGCTCCATTAGAATGTGCAAAAGGAAGCTCAGGCAGATCTATTATCTCTCTAATATGAGATCAGTCTGTATAGAATATATAATAGAGGAAAAATCGGTGATAAGGTTTGTCTTAGGTTGTATGTAACCTCCAATTTTTATCTTCATAGAGTAAGTAGGAAGCTTGATCTAATAGCTCTAGTAAATGAGCTAAGAACCCATATAAATCATTTTGCAGAATACAAAGATCGTTTAGCTCTCTTCACTCTCTCTTTTCTCATTTTGGCATTTTGAAGGGCAGCTGATATATATTATGTGGCATATGACATAATATTGAAATTCTGAACTATCAATTGCCATTTAATTTTTATCCTTATCACTACCATTTGGGCATTTGGCATTGATCAATGATGAAGTAGCATATTATCAAATGTATATAGTTTTACAATTCTGTATATTTCTTTAAATTTTAATTTTTTTTGTATATGTACGCATATTATATGTATATGCTCATTATACATGTATACATATATATGTACACACACACACATGTATATACTGTACACAAATTTACCATACCCAAGGGGAAAAAGTTGTCGTACTGGCATGCCCATACCCATATAGGTAACTTAAGTGCTTTCTATCATGTGTTTTTAACTTGGCACTATCATCTATTGTTAACATGGTGATAGTTATTGTGCTTGGTCTCTGAAAATCTGGCGGAAATTGAATACAACTGATTGAAAGGGTGAACCTACAAACATTCAAAGAATTATTATGGAAACTTTGTAATTTGCTTTATATCTTAATTGTTACACTCTTCCTAGTTATAAACATTTCCCTTCATGACTTCTGATACCAATACAATCACCCACAAGGACAATTTCTTTTTAATCCATGTATGGTGACCTTAACAACAGAAGTTGGTATAGAGCCTAACTTATAATAAGCATGCTAATCATTATATCAATTTATATTGTTGTATATTATGTGTTTCTATATTAAATTGTGATTTGCTTTATTATATTGTGTACAGAATGTGATTTTGGTCTCAGAAGATTTATAGTTGGTGTCTTTGAGTGAGTTTTATTTTCTATATATTGATCTTGTTGTAAGATTGATTGCCTTAAAATAATAAGAAACGGTCATATCAAGGAATCATTTGTTACTTTATTCCTCTCATTCGAGGCTTCGTAGGCCAAGATAATCTATAATGGCAATTCGAGATTATATTATCAAATATTGGTTTTTTTATGAAATAAAGTATGCACATACATGGTAAAAAATGCTTCTAGATAGACTTATGACACTATGTTTAAGAAGAATTGATGTTTTAGGTCATCCATTGTCAAGATGAAATCTACAAGGATTAATTTGTCTGGAAAATGATTTAGATTAAGTTAATCTATGATTTCTTTATGCCAGAGAAACTGTTTTGCAGGAACTGCTCCATATTGCCTCTTTAAGGGATATAAAATATTTTATTAGGAATATTCATATTGCTCTAAATATTCTTTGGTGATTTAAATTTCAGGCTCTATTCTTTGGAGGGGAAGATAATTTACCAGCATTTTTAGTTCGTCGCCAGTTTTTCGATACTGGTGTCATAGTTGATCCATGTGCTGCAATCCTTGTAATTATTGTGACTGGACTTTTATGTGTGGGAATCAAAGAGGTAGTTTTTTGCTTGAAATTTTTATTTAAACTAAGAAAATCTTGTACTTCCTACTTTGAATAAGATCTTAGATCTATTTCTAAAGCTCTGAAATTCTGGTGGTGACAGAGTGCAATTGTTCAAGCCATTGTCACACTTGCAAATGTATGTGTCATGATATTTGTCATTGTAGCTGGCAGTATTGTTGGCTTTCAGATTGGTTGGCCTGGATATAAGCTGGCTAATGGGTGAGATGATTTCTCTTTTCTATTTATGTAATCTCTTTCAAGATTGCCTTTTTGGAATCTGTAACAGACAAAGGTTTTACATGTAAACCATTGCGGACTAGTATGATTTAGATGCCAAAGGGTTGTAAGTTAACAACTTAAATAAGTTAGATATTGGAAGTTGAAAATTGAAATAGCGCTTGAGATTGCTTCGTAATGGAATAAAGAAAGAAGTAAAACAAGAGACTTTCTGTGATTGTGTTTTAAATGATAAAAACTTTTGTTTTGATTCCCAAATTACTTTAGCTTAGCCAAAACTAAAATACTTAAAAGAAGGATTGTGTGTAAAATCCGTCCCTTGCACACTACATTTTTAAAAAACATTGATCATTAACTTAATCAACCAAGCTTCTTCCATTTAATTTAGAAGTGGTGAATTTAAAACTCATTCGTTCAACATGGCGTCAATGACTCAATGTCACAATATATGCTTACACTTGATAGTGTTGAGCTTCTATAATTAGGGTCATCCCTTAGACCCAAACCTAAGCCTCGAGGGTTCATTTTTTATGACCCTGCCTACTTATCCTCTCATGGGAATTCAAAGGCTTCATAGTTTGCGCTCAGAGGGAGTTTACACTCTCTTCTTGACGAGATGTCTAGTCTCTTTTTAACCTCACTATTAATTAAGTGAATCCATTAACTTAGTCCCATCACATTAAAAGATATACATTGCTATTAGGTGTTGGTTCCATACCTATCATTACCAATCATTAGTTGTACCAACTTACACATATGCACATGGGTCATATCATTAATCATACACACGATTATCTCGAGCATACACCAGATATACACAAAGGACTAGTTCATACACATCACAGGTACACAAGATGGAAAGATTTTCCATACATCACATATGCAGTGAGTAGCTCCAACATACATCACAAGGACAATAGTGATTGGCTCATAAATGAATCACAAAGACAACAATGATTGGCTCATACAAGCATCATGATTAAAATAGTGATTGCCTCATACATGAATCACAAAGACAATAGTTATAGGCTCATACAAGCATCACAAATAAAGCAATGACTAGCTCATATAGGCATCACAAATGAAATAGTGACTGGCTCGTATACAATGGCTAACCATCCCCTATTCATAGTGCATCTTAGAGAGAGGTAATATTGGTGCATCCCATACTACACTAGGGGTCTGTCCTCAACCCAATAGGGTCAAATATACCATCAAACAATTGGGGAGAGGATTCGGGGCATCCCATACTACATGGTGTGTTCATCTACAGTCTCAAGGATATCCACAAGTAGTGAACCAACCTAGCTTGGCGGATCCCAACTACAATCGCCTATAGGCCACTGGTGACAAGTCTGTCCAACCAAGAAGAAGTAGTTTTTGACACATGCCACTTGTTGACCTTAGTGATATTGTCAACTATTTACATCACAATCCAAAGTAACACTTGACATCAATCACCCCCATGCTATAGGTCATTGTTAGTGAACCCTCTTGATACAACGGTTAGCTCCAGTTACTGTTGCTCGCATGGTAAGGCAACTACCCATGCAATTGTTACTTTATCAAATCCCGAATAGTCCCTAGCAATCCTTCACCTCCATGAACTAGTTGTGTGCTAGCTAATCCAAAAGATACAACAATAGCTCTAGGCATTCACCATTGGCACGATCCAATGACAACTCGCTAACTATTGCCGTATCATATCTAGGGTAGCCTTGGCAACTTCACCTCCATGGACTAGGTGAATGCTGACTAATCCCTTGCAGTAGCCTAGACATTGATCATTGGCATCATCCAATGACTGCCTGTCATTGCATAAATATTCCGATGGTCCCCACTTGTGGGGGTCATACATAATAAGATTCACAGTGCCAAACAAATGGATAAGTATAACACAATCGATTGATTTAGGAGTGTAATCATAGATTCTTATAAGTCAAGGGTTAAGCTTCACAAACACATAACAAACACCAAATGGCCCCAACTCAGCATGCACCCTTAAGCAAATACCGACTGTAATTTAGTCAACTCATTCACTTTCTCTATTTTACTATTCAAAGGCACATTACACATTATATAGAAGTTATTAACTATTCTTAACTCTTTCCTAACTGTCCATTACAAATTTCAACCTCCTCTAAAGCCTACCAAAGAGGAAAGGTTAAACAAGTTAGGAATAAACCCAATCCCTAGAGTTATCCCCCCTAGATCCTCCCCTACAAACTTGAGGTCACAAGGGTATCCTTCACCCAAGGACCGCCTATGTTCCCGTTTCCAAAGGGGTCAAAATTACATGCAATTATCCTCACAAGATCTCTTAAAGGACACCTACACATTATGTAATGTCCCCATTTTTGTGAGCATTAGAGTTCGATGGATTAACCTATTAATTTACCCTCGTAGGCTAGTATGGTTGGATAGAGGGTCCTTTGAGGGATGTAGCTTCTCCAGTGGTCAGAGTTTTGCAGATGTGGCTTTCGTTCGAGGTTCCAGGACTCCGTATGCAGTAGTTGCTATTTATAGCATGTATTTCTATTTATGGTAAGTTTTGAGAGGCCTAGAGAGGGACCCCTGTTATTTTTAGAAATGGGGTATGGTCGTATGCGGCTTGACCATGTTAGCTCCCAGTTCAGACGGCGTGCAGAGATGATGAGTAATAATGGAGATATTAATATTATTTGGCTAAAATAAATATTAATAGTTTTGAGCTTATATTATTAAGTTATAATATAATTTTATATTATAACTTAAGTCACTTAAGTGAAGGGTCAAGTTATCATAGATCGGGCCAAGTGAACAATTAATTTTAAAAGAATTATTTGTGCACCAACTATGGAGTTTTAAGTGAAAAATTAAAAATGGGAATATATCTTTTATCCCACATTGGCTAGGAAAGTGTTTGAGCTCTCACAAGAAAAGAATAAAAGGGACTTAAGAGCTCATTGTCATGGAGATATTATGTTGATTGCTTGATTTGATATCCTTTCTCTGGAGCATTGGAGTTGTGAGAAACCAAGGGTTTTGTTGATGTCAGTTTTGTACCACTACATAACATATAGCAATTGAATACTTGATATAGAATACCAAACACTCAACCCTCTCTTGAAAAGTAAATACTCATGAAGAACATGAGAAAAATCCAAGGTTGCTTACACTTGTGGATACTAACTCAGTTATATTAATGTGATTTGCTGGTTAATCACGTAGGCGGGCTTACGTTGTTCATTCAAAGATAACTTGGTGGTACTTTGCTTGCTTGACTTGTTCTTTTCTCCTTGATCACTTTCACTTTCAACTACTCCTACCACTAACTGCTTACTGCTCTACTACTACTCCTATGAATGAAGAAATTAGCAAAATAGACGGGGATCCAACCAAATGAAAGCTTGCCTGCGGCGCTACCTCCATAGATGCAATGATTCAAGGGGAATTGGACTAGATTACCACACAAGGCTTCCTAACAAGCCGCTAGGATGCTAGTGGGCTAGTATATAGATCCCTATCAAACATTCACTAACATCACCATACAACTAGCCATCTACTTCTACTCTAACAACATGAAATGAAATCCTACTTTAATTTGACAGATGAGAAGAACCATGCAATACACCAAAATGATCATGTATATCCACCATGCAAACCACAACAATGAATAGAGAACAATTTTGATAGTATTTTGGCAACAATTCTTTAACATAACTCTTTTACATATGAGAACAAATGGCCTTATATAGAGGCTCAAAATTACAACAAGTGGCCAAGATTAAGGGGCAAAATCGAGGGCCAAGATTGCATCCTATAAACCCTAATTAGGGTTTCCATAACTACAACCAATTACATGAGGGCACCAACTTTGTGGGCCAATGAGAAAATCACAATAATCTGTCAACCAATGAGAACACAGGACACTTGGCATAATTTGATTGCATGCACATGAAATTGCCACCTCATTAACCTTATCTTACAAATTTATTTAATCCTTGAGATGAGGTGAAGCCTTGGATGCTTGAGCTCGTCCTTAGAAACTTTCTCATCACCACTTGAACTTGCTTGTACCTGATGTCTTGACCTTGAAAGGGTGAGGTCTCTATGCACTTGGGGTAATCTTGCCTTGGCCTCGGCGGCTTGCCTGGATGTGAACCTCCTTGCAATTTGAGAGCCTTGCTCTTGGCCACCACCTTGAAATCGAACTTGACCTCTTTCAACCTTTCGTCTCACTTTCCTCCTTCATTATCCTTGTCTTCCTTAACCTTTCGGGTCTTCTCGAATCTTCCTACTCGATTTTGGTTTGCATGCACCCCCTTCTGTTTCAATACTTTTGGGTTCTGGGGGCACCTGCCTTGGCCATACCTCCCTCTCAAATCTAACCAAACTAGCTTGCACGAATAGCCAAGCCTTGCCTAGCCTCAAATATCTTCAAATCCCTTCCAATCTGCAATGAAACCCGCTTCCTCGCTTGTTTTCCTCTTTGGCTAACCCTTGAATGCCTTAAACTATTCAAACTGCCACAACCTCGCCCCTTGGCATAAGCATCTGCCTCAACCATAGTGGTGCAATGCATCTCCCCAAATTTGGATTTGGTTCGACTAGCAAAGCATCACCAACAGCCTTGCAATCAAATAGAAGAGGTAGGACCCCATGTAGAATTGCTTCTGATTTTGCACTATCCTAAGTTGCAACTCTAAATTCTCGCTAATGATCCTAGCCCAATCAAACTTTCTTTTTCCATTCTCAATTCCTTCAATAAAATAATACATCCAAGGATCAAACTGTGTACCTTGAGCGGAGCCCATGACTCGGTTGAGAAGCACAATAAGGTCGTCATACTCTAATTTGGAATCTGATCTGGTGAGCCTTGACGGCTTGGTAACTCCTTTCTTGCCTTCCTGCAACCAACTCTCAACTGTACCATGTCCACTATGCCAATGTTGGTGTCACCCACTCGCTTCAATTTTGAGAAGAAGGTGGTCTTGGGCATCATGTCTTTCTTGTCTTTCTTGGTATACATTCCCCTTGGGTTCTTACTTGCACTAGCATCCACCATCCTAACCCTTATTTTTGCCTCTTCTTTCTACAATGAGATGGAACTACACTTATCTTTGCCCCTCCAATCTTAGGGATGGAACTACCACTTATTTCTGCCTTTTCAATTTCTATCACACTACACTTATCTCTGCCTCTTCACCTAGGGATGGGACTACCACTTATTTCTGCCTCTTCGAAAACTTATGAGATGGACTACACTTATATCTCCCAACTTCGTTCCTAGGGGTGGGACTACCACTTATATCTCCTTTCTCCAAATCCTACATGAAAACTACACTTATATCTCCCAACTTCAAGCCCTAGATGAAATGATGAAGTGGTGGATGAAAGATGCAAGCAAGAAATGGGAAAAGAACCAAGTAAGAACAAGGGAAGAAATTTGTTTTACTAACCAGCTTTCACCAACAAACTTGAAACTCCTCTTCTACACCAAACAAGCCCTTTCTCCACCAAAGAAGAAGAAGATCAAAATCTGCAATCCTCCACAAAATTTCGCAAGTCCTCCCTATGTTGGCAGCCTCCTCTTATGATTTCGCAATTCTGCTCCAAACAACAGTCCCCTCTCACCACATTGGCTGCCTTCTCAAAAATTTCGCAAGTCCACCTTGGCAGCCCTACACCAAATTCGTGGCTTCTTGGCAAAATTCACAAGTCTGCTACTCCTCTTGATTTTCGCTGCCAAGACAAAAGGAGAGAAGGATGAGTGAGGAGGAAGGCTTTCATTATATACCAATTTTTTGCCTCCAAAAATAGAGGGCCGACTTTCTAGGAGGAGAAAAAAATTAAATTAAAATTGCCATTTCAAACAAGGATTAAATGAAAAAAAATTGCAGATCCCTAGGGATATGAAAATTAATTTAGAAATTGCCCAATAATGCATAAAAAAACGCAAGGGGGCTGGAATAGAGGGGCTGTGTTGGAGGATGCAAATAATAATTAATTAGGCCCAATCTCCAAGCCAAAATCGAAATTGAAAGGGGGCTGCCAGCTGTAGGTTTGAAATTTGCCCAAGAAAATGATTTTAATACATTTAATCATGACAACCCCATCAAAAATCGAAAATTTTAAGCCAATTAAAATTCAAATAAATTCCAATTTTAATTTACTCCTTTCCCCCATTTAAGATTTTGAAAATCCCACTTGGCAATTTAATTTTAATATTTTGCAATCCAAAAATCATTTATCAATTTAATTTCCATTTGGCAATTAATTTTTTTCATATTTTGCAATTTATTCAATTTTGGCAATTTTAAATTTTCATTTAATCTCCATGTTCACCACCAAAAATTTATAAGATTTTCCTAAAAATATCCAAATTCACAATTAAATTTTGAAAATGTTCAAGTTATTCAATTTCATCAATTTTCAAAATTTAATTTAAGTCCAAAATTTGCAATTTTATCCTACCAAATTTATTCTAACAATCGAAAAAAAATGTTCTCATTGAATTTCATTTGGCCTAAAGACAAAATCAACCGTCTAGGAAAACTAAGTTTTCGTGCAAGGTAAAAACAAGCAATACCCTCCCAGGCACTTCAAAAATATCCAAGGTGTAAAATTGGCATTTCAAAACCTCTGGATCACCCAAAATTCGCCAAGGCATCCAAATACCCGGATCTAGGAAAATTCTCAAGGCCCGCAAGAAAAAAGGGGGTCCCCAAATTCTTTGGGGCGATGGTGTGAAAACCTCACAACAGGTTTCAGCAAAGTTCTGAGCTTATCGGCATTGGAGAGCGTTGCTTCTTCTTTGTAGCAGCAGTTAGAGGGTGTGAAATATTCACCTGATATTGCTTATTGGGTTGGCTTCATACAGAGGTCAGCATTGTACTGATTGGAGAAATAAATTTCAGAATTTATTGATAGATTGAAGGCATATTTTATGGCAGATTGAGGGCATCAGTTTGAGAAGCTATTGGCTGTTTATAGTGGTTTGAAATCATTGCTTTTTGCTGGTTATTCATTTGCCCTACCCTCTCTTCCATACTTGGTTCGATTTTGTTGAAGGTGGCACCAAAAAAATCAGTAAGAATTCCTAAAAGGGATGCCTAGCTAAACCACAATGATTGATATCATCAGTTTGGAGATTGGTTGTTGATAGAAGGAGATACGAGCTGCTGTATGCTTTCTTTTTCGGCCAACAAGGGTTTCAAATTAATTTCTACAATGAAAATGGGTATGCTTTTTAATGTAAAACATTCTAGTGCTATGTATTGAAGGAAAAGTAATAAAGATTGTTTGCTATGCCCAAAGTATTGTTAGTGTTAATTTTCAGAAGTTTTATTTCAGCATATGTGTTGCTTTTTATGTCAAACCATCTCAAAAACACAAAAAATTGGAAAATGATAAAAAACCAAAACAAGCATAGCCAGTTCTGAAATTAGAGCTTTGAAGGGTTCTTACACATTATTAGAATATTGTATTGTTTCTTCAATAGTCATCTTAGTTAGTTTTTAGTTTATTAGGTAGTTTCTATTTTTGTCTTAGCCTCACGATTGTTTCTTATAGAAACATGGTATTTGTAAATCTATATAAGGAGCTTTCATTACCTCTGTTTAATACACTATCAATTTACCATAACATGGTATCAGAGTGGGTCGATGGGATTTCATAAAACTTGGTAAAATTTTTACTGATCTCGAACTTTTTCCAAAAAATTGTTTTTTGATTTTTTAAAATAAAAATTGTTGGAGGTATTTTATGAAAATTTTGTGTTTCGTCTTCAAATATTTTTACTGAAATCACGAGCCTAGTCGAGGGTTTTGATTGCTTGATTTCCTAGTTTGAGCAAAAAGTCTCTGATTTTTTAGAGTTACATGTACTTGCATGTACTTGTATGTGCTTTTTATGAGTTGCATGTTGCTTGCATATGCTGTTTACTATTTGAAGTCTTGTGTTTTGCCGCATGAAGGTTTCTCTGGTGGGTTTTCATAGTTTTTTCCATTAAAAAAAATTTTGATGCCTTTTTCATAATTTTTTCCCTAAAAAAATTTCTTATGGGTTTTCATAATTTTTTCCCTTCAATTTTTTTTGATGGGTTTTCATAATTTTTTTCCCTTTTAAAATTTTTGGTGGGTTTTATTAATTTTGTGCCTTGAATTTTTTTTTTGGGTCTACAATTTTTTCCTCGAAAAGCACGACTTTTTGCAGTTTGTTTTGGGGCATCATGCTCTTCCACAAAAAAATGGAGGGTTTGCCGATTTTTTCTCAATATTGTCGCAGTTGTTCTCGGTGCGTGTCTTTGGCTATAGGGAGGGACAACTCTTATCCAACATCAGGTTGGACGTTTTGTGATAATTTTTGGTAAGAAGTTTTGCAGATTCTGGGAAGGTTAGTGTTAGACTCATCTTAGTGGCAGACTTAGTGATAGGCTCTTTTTTTGTTGGAGCAAAGGTCTCCTCGTAATCAATTCCTTCACGCTGTGAAAGCCTTTGGCAACGAGATGAGCCTTGTACTTATCCAAAGTACCATCAACTTGGTATTTGACCTTGTAGACCCATTTGCATCTAATGGGTTTCTTCCTGGGAGGAAGATTTGATAGAACCCAAGTGTTATTCTTCAACAAGGTGTGGTGCTCATTTTCCATAGCTTGTTCCCACTCAAGCATCCCTTTTGCCTCTATTGTATGTTTGAGGCTCATACACTGTGAATGTTGGCCATGAGAGCAAAATTTACAGAGTCAGAAGGTTTGCTCTTCTTCTGAGTAGTTCTAACCTCAATTAGCTCATCATCATGAAGATCACCAATTGTCTTAGCCCAAATATGCCAGGTCTCTGCTAGACAAATTTCAAATGCAGGACTGCAAACCTACATCTACACCAATGGAGAGAGGCCTGAAGTTGTCAACCAAATTTGGTTCTTTAGTTGAGAATGAATTCACCTTCAGGCAACTAGTGGGCAATTTAATCTATCTCACTGCCACTAGACCTGATCTCAGCTATGTAGTGAGTTACATATCTCGCTTCATGACAGCTCCTACTTCAAATCATTGGGTTGTAACAAAGTACATCCTATGCTATGTCAAGGCCACTTTAGACTTTGGTATCCTCTATGGGCGAACCAAAGACCCCAAACTCATTGGTTGCAAGGATTTGGATTGGGGAGGCTCTGTTGATGGCAGAAAGCCCACTTTCGGGTATGTCTTCAATTTGGGCACAAGTGCTATCACTTGGACAAGTAAGAAGCAACAGGTTGTATCTCTTTCCTTAACAGAAGCTGAATATCGGGGAATTGTCAAAGCAACTTGTGAGGTAGTTTGGCTTTGAAGAATGCTTTCCAACATCCAAATGTCTCAAGCAGGGCCTTCACCCCTCTTTTGTGACAATCAAGGGGTGCTCAAAATCGCCAAAAATCTAGTCTTCCATGAGCAGATCGAGCATATTGAGCTGCGTTGTCACTTCATCCACCAGTTGGTTGAAGATGGATCTGTGGATTTGCGGTATTTTCCTACAACGGACTAGACTGCAGATATTCTCACCAAGTCCCTACTTCCAGGTAAGTTTGTTAAGTTCAGGGGGCTCCTTGATGTAGTAGACAGATTGACCATTAAGGGAGGGTATTAAAATAATATCTCCATATATATCTTTCTATTTTATTTAATGGTCAACATTGTAAATCTTGTACGTATTAGAATGTTTCTAATTCTAATGATTGTTTCATAATAGAAACATCGTCTCTTTGTAAACTATAAATGAACGTCTTGTTCATTCATTAATTCATTCAAATATTTACCAATTACCTGTGTAATACACATAGGCCCCCTTAACCTAGATTTAATTAACTAATATCTTATTCCAATAGGTTCCCTTTAAATGATTTCCAATAGTTAATAGTGCTTAACAACAAGCAAGGAATTCTGGCACCATTCCCAATGCAGCAAATCTAAGCTATAATAATTCCATATAAGGACATCAAGATCTCTGTCAAAACATTGTCACCTTTAATTATCATAATCCAACTTAAGTATCCCAATTTTTTTATAGCATCATCTAATTGACACAAAGATCCAAAGTTGATTTCTTAATGAGAAATTCCTTTTGTTTGCACAAACCATATTAGTCGCTAGGCCAAAACACTATGCCATAGTGGATAGTTGAACCATGAAGATTCATTATTGTAATTGTAATTACCATTTCCAAAAGTTATATTCTAAGGCAAGGCCATGTTGAGTTTATTTGAATAACTCACAAGAATGATTCATACACTAAGAATCAACATTATAGGTTTGGGATCCCTTACTATTCTAATAAGTATACCTAGAGCTTACAAGGTGGTTAGGAAATCTTGATTCCTTCTAAGAAGGGGATATTAATAAGGTATATAAGTCCATATAAATTGTTAGTCACATATTGTTACCATCCATTAACATTTTGAAAAGTCTTGACAAGGCTCCCAATGAGCTCCCACCATGGAATGGTTCAATGATATTAAGTGTCACACGCATATAATATTATAGAATTGTATAGAGTTGAATAGTTTTAGCACACTTAAGGGCATGATTCACTATTTACAAACTATGTAATGATAAATCCTCCTGTAATTTAGAAGTTAAATATCTTTAAACAAGTAGTATATTGCCTCATCTATATTGTAGTACAAGGTTCATCAGAGTAACCTAGGTCTACTTCGTTATTCTATGAAAGCCTACAAAGACCCTCTATATCATGAATACGATAGAATGGTACCATTCAAGGATACCCTCAAGTGTGTCTCATCCTACCAAGCAATGTATCTGATTTATTTGTAGTCCATGATTATTGATAAAATAAAGTTAATAGGGAATTCTTGATTAAATATAGTACCACAAATAATGTCATATACCCTTTTAGATAGATTATGATGCATGTATACACCTATATGCACTTGTTAGGACATCTCTAGGGAGGATTTGTTTATTTAGACGAATCTTCATAAATAGTCAGTGTGAAACTTTTCTTCAATAAAAATAGTTTTCCCTTGTCTTTCAATTACCACGACACTGGTTCATCCTCTAATTACACAATTAGAAACACAAATCCAAGTGTGTGTGTGTATACACCTATATGCACTTGTTAGGACATCTCTAGGGAGGATTTGTTTATTTAGATGAATCTTCATAAATAGTCAATGTGTAGCCTTTCCTCAATAAAAATAGTTTTCCTTATCTTTCAATTACCACGGCACTGGTTCATCCTCTAATTACACAATTAGAAACACAAATCCAAGTGTGTGTGCGTGTGTGTTTACCACCTATGGTAAACTATATTTAATGCATACTACTGGAGGAAATTATAACAAGATATCAGAGAACTGCCAGATATTCTATTAATCATAACCAAGTTACATTCAATGCAAGCATAACCTATTATGATATCAGTTTTGTCCCTTTCTCTTTCATCTGAGAGAATACATATATCACTCTAAGGGGTGCGACTAAACCGTTGCGCCATAACCGCTTACCCTTCAGCGACTAACGACCTAGACTAACAACTTAATTAACATAACACTCTCGTACATACAAGTTTACCAACAACATCATCCTCCCCAAAAAAACAAGCCGTCCCCAACAACGTACACAAAATGGGGATGAGGACAAAACATAACTATACAACAAAAAATACTACTCAAGAAGTAGGAGGGGGCGTAGGAAGCATCCTCGAAGAAGATGGCCCTGACAGTGGTGCCGAGGAAGCTACCTGAGCCTGCAACTCGTGCACCTGGTCGGTCCTTAGCCGTAAGTCGCTCTCCACTACCATCTTTATTTCTAGAGCAATCTTCACCATCCCTGCCGCCTCTAATACCACCTTCTCCTTTGTATCAATACTCTCCATAGCACTAGTAAGACGGGTCTCTAGAAGAGCCCTCTGTCATGTCCCCTCTTTTAGCTCTATCTAGCAGGACATGGGAGTTAGCCTATCAGGGAGTCTCGTAGGCTGGCAGTGGTGTTTAGAGACTCAGTCAAGGTATACAGTGTTCGAATCTGGAGTTTCAGATAGTAGGAGAGCAGTTGAGAGTAGTTCCTTAATTGTAGGAGGAGTTTCCTACATTTTGGGAGGTGGAGATGGGTTATAGTCTTGAGTCTCTATGAGATCATTCTATGGTTTTAGTTTCGGGAGATTCGGAGACATTCCTATTTTTTAGGAGTATCCCTATTTTTGAGGGATGAGATTGTCAGTTATTTCAGATTGTCCAGCATCAATCACAGGTAGGTGACATTCAGTTTCAGGATTTTGGGGTGTTTTGGGTGTTCTGTGGCTATTTGGGATATATTTTAATATATTTTAATATTTTCCTAAGTTAGCATTTTAATAATTTAAATAAGGCTAAGTTTTTAGCCACTAGGGAGTAATAAGGAGTTTTCTGGCTCCATCTGGTGAGTTTTGCCATCATGTGATAGTCCGTTGGAAAGAGCTCGGCCTCTTTTATTTAATTATCATCTTCAAGGACTTGTTTGACACTTGGAACTATTCTTATTGGTGAAATAATGATTTTTAGGCACTTGGGTGCCATTATTAAAGAATATAACTTTATATTATAAAGTTCCTAAGTATTTCTTTTAGGGTTCCTTTTAGGGTTTGAATTACATGAGAAGATGATATAAGGCCAATGCAAGGAAAGGAAAAGCATCTTTGAACATTTTGGAAAACATAATATGGCGTTTGGCTCTGATTTGAGCATTCCCTCACTAGGACGTCAAACCCTAGGCTGAGAGTTGATTGAGTTGGGACGTAGCCCTCAACTGGATTGGATTTGCTGATTCTTGCACAAGGTTTCGGCATTGGTGGAGTTACTACAGCAGTTCATATCATTGGCGTGAGAAAGTGGAGACTATCTTTGTAGCATTCCGTAGATTGCATCATTCTGGGCGTTGATCATTGTGAGCAGATTTGTGCAGCAGTTCTATACCAGTTGGGCGTTGGATTTTGTGGGCAGAATTATTAAAGATTGCAGCTGTTAGCAGCTTCTTATTTCAGACGCTGATTGTATTTGAGGTACCAAACTTTATTAGTTTTTGACATCAAACTTATTGGTACAGATAAAAGCATTTCCAGAATTTCATATGCTTTGTATCAAGCTCTTGTTATTGTTATCTCTTTGCTGATGTTACTATCTTTACGATATATCAAGTTATTCTGAAAATATCAAATAAAAATCATTCCTTCTGCAACTTCCGTCTAGTTCTGCAAGATATTTAAAACACTTACAGGAGAACATAATTATTTAAATAAAATTTATAGCAGCAACAGAGTAAATATCCACTTGGGATATTTCACGCTCTCTGCATGCTCTGAATCTAGATGTGCTTGAAGTGCCTCTAACTCCATCACCATGCCACTCCTCTTAGTTGCCCATGACTCTTTTTCTCTGGCCAATGCTTCCTCTACTGCTGTAAGTCAGGTGGCCATCTCCTCTCGAGCTGCTACTGCTGCCACCATTATAGTCTCATGTCTTGACGAGATGTGCTCAGTGCGTCAAAGGGTGAAGTATCCCTTGTGGAATGCCTGCTCCACCTCGCAAAGTAAGGCACCAATCCTATTTTCCCTCACCTTCTCCTGAAGGGCCCAATCCTCCAGTATAGCAAGAGTTTTTGTGGCTGGCCATCCCCTAGACTCAAAACAGTCAACAAAGGCAAGAGGACAACCCGCTTGAACAAAAGTCAGGAGGCGCTCCAACTCCTTGGCAACCTCTTCCTAGGCTTGTGACTCCGCTGAGGCTATCACTCGCTATGCTCTTGCAGCTACATCTGCCAAGTACTACTCTAAAACACCATTCCGAGACCCTCTCGCCGGCTCCTCACTAGGCTCCCTGTCTGGCCCTGGCATCCCTGACAACGGCACCAAATGTTTACCACCTACGGTAAACTGGATTTAATGCATACCACTGAAGGAAATTATAACAAGATATCAGAGAAATGCCAGATATTCTATTAATCATAACCAAGTTACATTCAATGCAAGCATAACCTATTATGATATCAGTTTCCATCCCTTTCTCTTTCATCTGAGAGAATACATATATCATCCGAAGGGGTGTGACTGAACCGTCGCGCCATAACCGCTTACCCTTCGGCCACTAACGACCCAAACTAACAACTTAATTAACATAACACTCCCATACACACAAGTTTACCGACAACAATATATATATATATATATATATATATATATATATATATATATATATATATATATATATATATATATGGGCTTATCTCTAATAACATTTAAGGGTCATAGCCTAAATTTCTCACTAGTTATAGGATAATCCCCCTTACAATTCAATAGAGGGAAAGAAAATCCAAAATTCCTAACCCACAATAATGGTCTGGTATATCACCTTAAGGTTCCTTAAATAAACATAGATAAAATTAAAATATTGGTTACTAATCAAGTGTATACATGCGAATATATTATTTATACATTATAAGCTTCTAAGAAGTTAACCCTATTGGAAGGCATACTATTATACACAAAATTTGCATGTGCTCCATAACCTCTAGTAAAACATTACAGTTATTGTTCATTCATCAATGCCCGAAGTACAAAAGGAAAATGAATTATTTAACCAGACATTTCAATGAGGTGAGCAGCATACTCTGTTCTGTCTTTTCTCATTTAGAGGGGAAAGAATAGTGATTCTTCTTGAGAACTATCAGATATTGCAAAATCAGCAAACTAACAAGAATTGCGAGTAGGATAAATAGCACTGTCTCCTTAGAGGGAAAGGGTATGTGATTCTTCACGAGCACCTTTAAGTTCATACCAATTTGATGATATGGGCATAGTCTCCACACAGGCAAAGAGAACATGTACAGAAGTTTCATCTCCTTAAAAGTTTCCAGCCTGCGTTCCCTTACGTTCTAACTCTATTTGGATTTCTTCTCTTCCAAATCTCTATTTGATGTGATTTTATGCAGTCCCTTATATTTTCCTTAGCTTCAATCTGCTCCAAAAATCACCTTCATTTTGCCGCCTTCTACTCTCGTCTTATAGTCTGTGCATTTCTTCTTCTTCCACAAATTCTTTCTCTACCTTCTCCCCCGCATAATCTTTATGGCTTCTTATCCTCATTTCTCAACCCATGTTGCCCTCTTCTCACATTTTCCTCCTTTTTGCTTCAATGGATGTCCATGTCTTTGATCTCCCCCACCAAGCATTTGCCTTAAGATTTTTCATGTCGTTTTCTGCTTTTCTCCCTTTTATCCAGACTTGCCCATTGTCTTTGCCTGCAAGTTTCTAAAGCCTTTTCAACAAATACGATTTTGTGCCTATCCTGTTAGCATTGCATTTTAGGATACTGCATTTCTTTTAGACACTCTGTCAAGCAATTCATGTTCGTTGACTATGCTCCCATGTTCTGCATACAGGTCTATGAGAGCAGTTCCATTTCTTTTCTCCAGTAAACCTCTTCTGCTCACATTTTTCAACATTTATAAAAAAACCCATGTCTGCAAATTATGGGTTTCTGGGTGTTTTTTCATGTCTACCTTACATGCCATTTTTGACCCTCTAAGAAATGGCACCGTTCGACAAAAGGAAGGCCTTACGTGATGCCTATGCCTTAATAATGACAGGACACCTCCAATATATCTAATTCATTTAATTCTTCTTGCTAATGCCCATGCTTGTGTTATATGAATATCTTTTACATTTTTGTACTTTTTTTACCACATGATGCCTGATGTTGAAGGTAGGGATGTTATGTGATTTACTTTTTACTGCAAAAAATTCATTTTTCCAAGTTTCCAAAGTGGCATCATAATACAATTAAGTGATGAAAATGTTTGGCACACAAGTAAAAAAATCAGATGTTAATCTTAATTACTTATAACTTATAGCTTTATCAACATTGTTCCTGGTAGGGAATTTGCAATGTATGGAAGTGTACAAATTTGCCATAAAAAGTATATAGCAGAAGCTAAAAGTTACTTATAGATTGACATGAGGGAATCCTTAGTAAAACTATGACAATCATTCACCAAAGTTTTAATTATAAAATCAATAATCTATCTATTCAAAAAAAGGAAAATATTTTCAGTGGGCTATGCTCTAATTTAAAAGAAAGAGCGGTTGCCATGATGATGACTGAATTTCAAGCTCCATTCGGCATGCATTGTGTTAATGCAATAACAACAATGTAGGAAAAGCAAATCTTAGTAAAAATCTTGGGTGAGTTTTGACAAAATAGATACCCCTTGGACGCTGCTATGAGCCAAGCAATTTTCTGAGCTTGATTGTGCAACTTCCCCTTCCGCACAATGCATTCATTACTTGCAATAGTGAGTGAGTCATTTTTGTGAAATATAAATAGTATGAGTTGTAGAATTTGAATTAGTTAATGGTTATGTTGACAAAAAATCATCTTTATAAAACAATGACATTTGAGACTAGATAAGTATCCACTGCCTCCTTTTACTCTTTCTGTGTAGGGTTTGTCAATAATGCTTTTTGCCTCCCTTTCCTTGTGCTGCTTTTGGAACTAAAGGTATGTTTCTCATCTGAAGGGTTAGTTTAGGTGCAGGCTGTTAGGAAATCAGATCTTTGGGAATTGATTATACCACTGTCAATTTACTGTTCTGATATATGATAATATTGTGATGAATTTTTTATATATTATATTGAATATATATATTGCTGTGACTGCAGAGGAATGAGACAATGTACGCTGTGATTGATTGCTTAACCCTGCAGTCACAGCAAGTATATATGTTTACATATGACCGGTTGGCAACCATCGTACCTTTCCATAAATAAATGGTCACGTCCCTTGGTTGCTGTTTGTATTTAGTGTTGGCTTTTATATATTATGCAGTCGACGTGTATTAAACAGTCAACTGTTGTAATAAGCAGTCGGCTGTTTAATCACTGCTGAGATATGTCACCATTTATTCATTCAATATACTCAGCATATTAACATCGAACATAGTTCGATTTACTTCAATGTGATATTAACATATATTGTTATGTTATTATCATTATTATATTTCATCAATATAATAATGATAATAATATAATAATAATATAATCACAATTCATATATATATATATATAAAATAATAATACGAATGAAGCTATATCTTAACACAGGCATGTAAATGCAAGAGCAAAGTTAATGCAATTGTCTCTTTGCAGTTTGGCACCATCTCTGTCTACGTTGTCAAAGTAGAAGGCTAGAGCATGTAACAAAATGTGAAATCCGGGTTCAGATATCTGAATGGGATGATCCTTATCTTTAGTGACTCAATGACTTTAGTCATCTTTAACTCGGCATTTCATTCCATCCTTATAAGGGGTGAAGCTATACTCTATACATCTCAGTCTCTTAACTAAAATTTCTTCTATTGACAAGCTTCTTATGGCAGTGTAATAGGTTAAAGGCTGCAGGAAAACAACTCTGAATACTCCCTTCTAACCTGCTTTCGATTCTCATTCTCAATTGAGATTGGAGTGGCGAAGTGATTTATAATGGAGGACTGGGAGTGAGCAAAGCTCAATCTCATGGGCTGCTTGATTCATGGATTGGCATGGGGAGTTCTCACGTGAGTAGTGTGAATTGGGAGGATAGAATGAAGTGATCGATCCTTGAGTCAGTAGATCAATGTTTGGGGTAGGAACAAGCCAAGGCATACCCAAAAGCTAATAGCATGTAGAGATGTTGGGCTTGCAAGCACATTGAAGGTTCTAAATTATGATGTCATCGTGAGATCTTTAATTTTTTTTTTTTGAATAGGTAATAAGTTACCAAAAGGATAAAAAAGATACAACATCTGCTTACAGTAGCAGATCAACAGTCAAAACACAGTAGCAGTTTGCAAAACGGAACAGTTTACATATAGGACATCTAGTGCCCAGACAAAACTAGAAATGTAAAGTTTACATATTACAACTTTCACTATAGATATCCATGTTATTCCATCCAATAGGAGGATGTATTACATCATTTGATCTAACAACTTCTATTGCTGCATCATCATCATGGGCAATTTGTTTGTCTTTGAAACCCAGGTCTTCCATCAAAGTCTCCCTGGAATACTTCTTGTTGAATCTCTTCTGCAATTCCAGATTGTTCCTCATGAATTTGTCATTACCTTCTCTGGCAAATAGCCAATGTATGGCATATTTGACTTCTGATTTATTGAAGGTAGCCTTGGGCCATGTCAATCATCTCCTGAAATTTCTCTTTATAAATCGCCATGGTAATGTTAACCTGCATAGAATTAATGTGAAATATGAGTCTTTGAGAAGACTCAGTGAGCAACCTCTTCTTGCCTTGGAACCAATCCTCATTCCTAGACTTAAAGATAATCCAAAATATTTCAACAGATAAATTAAGCCAATAAAAGGTACAAGCTTTGCTCAGGCCATCAATAAAACCAAATAGGATTTGAAACTTAGACATATTATCATTTACCCCCTTCAAAAACAAGAAGAGAGATCAAACTTCTCTAGCAAAGAAGCAATTAAAAAAAAGTGATCAATACTTTCAGGTACCTCTACAAATAGGACAAATAATAAAATTAGGATTTGAAGAAGACAAAGACGGGCAGCTTGAAAAGAAGCAACCATTTGAAGCAAGACTTTTCAGGCTCAAGGACCTTAGACTAGTGGTGGTTAAAGACTTTAGACCAAAAGTTAGGGCCAAGGTTTAAATTCCAGCACACATTGCCTGAACACTTCCTGGGAGTTCACAAGAGTGTTATAAATCAGCTTACTATCGACCTTGTGCAACCATTTAGCATTACTAATCATGTTTGAATCTGATACACTATGCATAGGAAAATACAAGATCCTACAAGCTTCTTTAAGCACAGAGTAGGTTCTACAGTGAGTGTGGCAGAGCTCAAACTTTGTCCTTAAAGAAGACTGAGATCTCACCTTATCTGTTAATGAGATTAAATTTATTTTCGGATTTGAACTATCTGTGTCTTTTAAAATTATCAGAATATAATTCTTACTAATCTCTGTACCTTATCTGCAGATTGTAATCAGAATATGAATAATCTTGCTCTTGTCAAATGTAGAAGTGATGCTAAATCAATATTGAAAAATACTGATTATTATTTCTCAAGTCTGAACCTGATTTTATGGTGCTCGATTTCCAAGAGGAAAAACGCTAATTGATTTCTGTATCCCTCTATGGAGATCAGATCTGCAATATCTATTCAAGGAAGAGACATGTTCCATGAGCGGACATGTCTCCACAAAGTGGAGGCATGTCCGTTCATGGAATGCCTATTCGAATGTGCCTTTTCATTTCAGTTTAGATACCTGATCAATAATCGGGGTTTATGCATGACTTAACAAACACCAATGTTTATCAAGCACGATCTGATGTAATATTGGACAAACAAATATCCGATCTGAATCACCGATAATCAATGCTTGATCAGGATTATGTATGGAACATGAAATAACAATAATCTGCAAGCAATAATCTCTGAATGCAGATTGATATTATACTTGGCACTTATGTTGTTTTGATCAGGTGCAAGAATGATAACCGATTAGATCAAATGGTGATATAATTATGAACAATTAAACGTGTGTATATATATCATAGAATTGGTTATCATTCCTACATCTGACCAAAGCTATCATTTGTTCAACACTCCCTCTTAGCAAGGGAAGATAAGGTATTAACCAAGTATAGACCACAACAATATACTCATCTATTGTGAGAAGAGATATCATCTCACTCGTGATATCAAAAGATATGATATGTTCAAGAATATCAAGTCACATGACATTCTTCAAGAAATATAAAATTATGGTATGTGCACTGACAGCAAGTCTCATGATGTCTTACCATAACAACTCATGGCATGTCCACGAATATATTATCCACCATGATTATCTCATAAGGATCATAATGATCTTCAATTGATATCAAGTTTCATGATATCTATCAGAATGTCCAAGAGATATTAACTATCATGACATGTCCATGGATATCAAGTTACATGATATCCATCATGAATGATGTTATCTCACGGTGACATCAGGAGTATGGCATGTCCACGAATATCACGTCACATGATATTCACCATAAACTCACAATGTAATATCCATCACTATGGCATGTGCAGTGGCATCAAGTTACATGATACCTACCATAAGGATATCAATTCATGGCATGCCCACGGATATTAAGTCACGTAATATCCACAATGAATGATGTTACCTCACAGTGACATCAGGAGTATGGCATGTCCACGAATATCAAGTCTCGTGATATTCACCATACTCATATCTTTTTTGGTATGTGCACTAGCATCAAGTCTCATGATGTCTACGAAGAAGATATCTTCTCATGGCATATCCACGAATGCTACATCTCATACCATCTGCCAGGACATATCTCAGTAATATAACTCATTATGGTTACACACCACTCAGTTAATATTACGTAAGAGATATGAACTATCATGACATGTCCACAGATAACAACTCTATGATATCCATCATGATAGTAGGTTAAACTATAGTAAAATTGTCACCTTACAATAGTAACCAAAGATAAAGTATACATCTCAGAAAGATCTTCGCCTTTCAAGATGTTTACCAGGGCCCATAAAGTTATGTAATTACACACATGACATCCACCATGAACCATATGAGAGGGTGGATCCATCTCAAACTTCTCTCTCCTAGAGAAGAATGTAAAAGGATACAAATAATAGATCACTTATACTGAGACTCCCTCTCAGCTCTAAGCACTAACATCAACCTCCCAACCTTCTCGTCCAAGATTGCCTTTGTAGGTTTGTCAGACCCCCTCTGAATGTTGAATCTAACATTGATACGACATGTAAGCCTACAAGAGCCATTAACTTTGATTCTCGATTCTGTCTTGCAACAACAAGACTCTGTCTCCAATAACAACAGTTTCACCAAAGATTATGCCTGTGCCAGATCGAGTAAAATACCCTTGCCAATATGAGCAACTAAACATAAACCAAGTGATACTTCTTCTAAGCTATATGATTCTGCATGCATCAAAACCTCTCGGATGCATATCCATAGCCAAGACTTCTCTGATGTGACTTTTCAACACCAAAGCAAGTTCTCGTTGACTTGGATTCCACAAAGCATGTGCAACACAATACAATTGTAAAGCATGATAACCCTTCAGATACAACATAGCCCAACTATAAACCCAATCGTATTGTCTGCTGAATACATCATTTGTGAACAATTCACTATCAACTCAGCACAGTCCTCCAATGTCTATCGTAGTCCAACCAAGTCGGCTCCCGTTCAACCATGGTCCACCTTCAAGTTCATTGGCAAGAGGAACATTATTGACGAACATATGAGATCTCAAGTCGATAGCCCAAGTCTCCCCGATGTCCTTTAAGAAACACAGAGACCGCGAGCATCAGCAAGAGTCTCACTGTCAACTTTATTGGCAAGAGAACAACCATTGGCAAATGTCACATCGAAGTCACAGGTCATCTTGATGATCAACAAGTTAGTAGCAGTCCAAATGAACTCATCATCAAGTATATCCATTGTGTTTTTAAGTTGTGACATTAGAGCAACTTCGGTGTCCTCGGGACTCATAATTATAGCTGGTTTACAAATGCTGATGGTGCCATCACTCATACCATCGGCAATTACTTCTGAAAGAATATTTGAGTTCATGCCATAACACACGTACGTGAACCTAAAAGATAGAACCCAACACTCGATGGAGTTTGACAGTTTGGGTGCAAATCAATATTAAGCCAAGGATCAAGAGTCATAGACAACGTATATTTTCCCTAATCAACAATATTTCAATACATAGCGGACATCAATGTGGTAGTTCTCGATTTAGATTACAAACCAAATCTTGATGGTCCTTGTTCATCTTCGCAAGTTTGAGATCAATGAATATATTGACACCCTATTCGGCCATCGAACCAATATAGTCAAGTTGATGATCCCACACCATGTCCCAACTCTTGCCATTCCCAATATAAGGATTGCTGTGTTCAATACTTTATATTGCCGTATTGTAGAAACCTTGCCAATGCAATAGGCCATGCAGCCCATGATCTATGACCACAATTCCGTCGACTCTTCCTCATACATATGGAGTTTTATAATAACCACAAACTGATAATATTAACCGATTCTTATTTATCAGATCTTAAGTTGTGTTCAACATAGACTTCTATTTGTTTTAATTCTGGTCTTTCTTTAAAAGAAATATCACCCGTGTGTTATTGCTGCCGCAACAAATATATATATATTTTAATTATATATTCTGCCAGACTCTTATTCTACGTAGACTCTTATTCCATGTTATCGCTGAAACCATATAGTTGCTGCACTTCATCATATCAATGATCACTTGTCATTATGAAGAATGGAATGTGATCATACTTTCAAGATAGAATTTATATTTTGAGTAATCTGAACTCTCAAATCTAATCGGATCTTCCTTAGCGCAAGGCTTTGATACAATGTTAATGAGATTAAATTTATTTTCAGATTTGAACTATTTGTGTCTTTTAAAATTATCAGAATATAATTCTTACTAATCTCTGTACCTTATCTGCAGGTTGTAATTAGAATATGAATAATCTTGCTCTTGTCAAATGTAGAAGTGATGCTAAATCAATATTGAAAAATACTGGTTATTATTTCTCAAGTCTGAACCTGATTTTGTGGTGCTCGATTTCCAAGAGGCAAAACACTAATTGATTTCTGTATCCCTCTATGGAGATCGGATCTGCAATATCTATTCAAGGAAGAGGCATGTTCCATGAGCGGACATGTCTCCACAAAGTGGAGGCATGTCCGTTCATGGAATGCCTTTTCGAATGTGCCTTTTCATTTCAGTTTAGATACCCGATCACTAATCGGGGTTTATGCATGACTTAACAAACACCAATGTTTATCAAGTACGATCTGATGTAATATTGCACAAACAAATATCCGATCTGAATCACCGATAATCAATGCTCGATCAGGATTATGTATGGAACATGAAATAACAATAATCTGAAAGCAATAATCTCTGAATGCAGATCGATATTATACTTGGCACTTATGATGTTTTGATTGGGTGCAAGAATGATAATCGATTAGATCAAATGGTGATATAATTATGAACAATTAAATATTGTGATAGCTAAGGAAAGGACCGTTAACCAGAAGAGATGTAAGATAGAGTGATGGAGGGGAACAGTGTAAAGGTTCCGCTAGGTACACCAACCCCCATGAAGCATGGGGCCAGGGAGGACGAAGTGTCTGCTCTTGGGCCTAGGGCAGTGACAATGAGGGCACCTCATCTTGTGTTTTTTATCTCACTCCTCATTATGGTTAGGGCCATGAGAGTTAAGTGCTATAAGTATGTTACTTCCATGATCTTAAATATGCATTATATTGTTACCTAATTTCTAGGTTGGGATTGTATATCTCTTTGTATTATCAATTTGTAAAGCTTAAGACAAATCATATTACAGTAACAATATAATTAGTTTTTTTTTTTTGTGTGTATATATATAATATATATGCACTTGTGCCTAATCTGGTGATTGCGGGACCTAAATCAGGATTTACCTTGTAAAAATGCATTTTAAGTGGTAGAGTTATATCTTTAACCATCTTACAATTCTTATTTTAATGGAATTTGTGATTCTAGGGCAAAAATTAGGGCAATCCCTAAAAGGGGTCATTACAGGATACCACTTTAACTAATGCTTTAACAGTGGGGTACAAAAGTAGTTACATTTCAGACTTTACTGCCACTCTTGCATTGTACCTATGGCTTAAACACCTCATCTTCTTCTCATCTCCTTTTTCCTTTAGCAGGGAATCTGCTTTCATCTGCTTTGTCATTTCCTTCTATATCTTGAATGCTTTCTCCTTTATATCTTGAATGCTTTCTCCTATTTCTATAGGAATATTACTCCTTATTTGTCCTCACTTTCGTCTTTAGTCACCTGTGGGCCTACCATACACTAACACTGGAGCAGGAATATATCACTCTAGCATTCCCTACTAGCACTAAGATGTCCATGTTGTAAATTGAACATTGGTCTCCAACATGAGAACCAAATGGCCCTACAAATTGGCCACAACCCTTGACTGGACCGTTGTTTTTTATGAAAACAACATTAATACCATTTTTATTGTCATACACATGCATTCCTTTGTTGGAAATTTATGTTGGTTTTTTCTTGCATAATTATAATGTAAAGAGGAATATGATTAATGACACAAGCCTTTGGGAATTCATTTGAGAGCCTGTGTCTCTAACAATTATGATTATTTAATTTGAATTTATGAAACCCTTAATTGTACATTTTAGTTGTCATTTTATTAGCAAATTCAACCATGTATACCTTTATTTTTTGCAGCTATTTTCCATACGGACTCAATGGTGTGCTTGGTGGGGCAGCAACAGTTTTCTTTTCTTATATTGGTTTTGATACAGTTGCTAGTACTGCTGAAGAGGTATGATGCAACCTAGTTTGTTGCCTGGTTGAACAGAACAAGTTTTTATTCTTGATCTTGATTCTAGAAGCTTCACACAGCTTTATGACATTCGTAAAAATCATCCAAATTCAAGTTGAAAACATATTTTGTTAGTTATCTAGATTGAAGTCAAAGAAAACATGTGAAAAAATAATTTCTCCTTCATGTCATTATATTTCTTTCAACCAAGAATCTAAAGTGCAGTAAATAATTGGAGAAATATCAAACCAATGGTTTATTCTCTGGCTTTGGCTATGGCTTCATAAATCAGTTCTCTTTTGTAGGTCAAGAACCCACAACGCGATTTACCTCTAGGCATTGGCATAGCACTTTCCATATGTGGTGGACTATACATGCTTGTGTCTGCTGTTATTGTTGGCATTGTACCATACTATTTAATGGACCCAGATACTCCAATCTCATCTGCATTTTCAGCTCATGGCTTACATTGGGCAATGTAAGTGACATGCTATTCTAACAATATATATAAGTCATGCTATGCTAACAATGTATCTAAGTAATGTAGTACTCCAGAAAATGATGTATCTTACACATTTTCTATTAATAATTAATAGTTTCAATTTTATGTCACAAACATCTAGGTATATTGTTACTGCTGGTGCAGTGGCTGCACTTTCATCTACATTGATGGGTTCCATTCTTCCTCAGGTACACACTCCTTTATGTTAGACTAGAAATGACGGTAGATTTACATTGTGAGAAAGAACTGGACCTTTATGTATCATTTTATAAGTTTATAGAATTAAGTAGGTAAGAACAGGTTGCAGTAATAATGTTTTTATGCTTGATTGGTCTGTTCATTTTATTTATTTATTTCACGTTTGACTTTGAAATCAAGGTTTGATGATAAATGGCTCCTGTGGATATTGATTATTTTTTACCATAAAAAAGATACATGGTTCTTAAAATAAGCATTATGAAATTGCTTACCTTGAAAAATGGGCAGAAAACAATTATAGTTGAAATAATTATGTAATGTCAAAGAATATTGTCATATGCAAATGTAGTTGGCTTTATAATGATCCATATTTCCTCCCCAGTACTCACAAATGCATAGGGGTGCTCATGTGATAAGTGGGTTTCCTTGCGTTGTGATCTTTACATAAATGGGGAAAAGTGTCATTAGAATAAATGACTAATAATGGAGGTCATTTTTTGATGATTTAGAGCCACATAGGTCAAATCCCACAGATTAAACTTTTAATAATAAAAACATTGCATGCCAAACATACAATTCTTGAACACCTGAATGGGTGTACTTGGGATTAATCCCACAATGGCTAGAATTTGTGAGACAAGGGTGACTTAATGGCATTGCATATTTTAAAACCAATTCATATGGAGAAAGAGGCTAGATGCTGAAAATTCCGAAGAAGTGAATTGTGATATTCATTATTTCCCATGATAATAGATGCTTAGAGGTGCTTGTGTGCTAAATGGATCTTCTTGCCTTGTAATCGTTATGGACACACATGAGGAAAAATATCATTAGACTGAAGGACTACTCTTGGAGATCAATTTGTGACAGCTTAAAATCAAATGGATCAAATTCTTCAAGATTAAAATTCTAATTTTCATATTGGTTTTTTTGGGATTAATGAGGGTTAATAATGGTCACCCATCCATAAGTCAGATAAACAAGAAGCTCCACACCAACAACTAAAAGTGAAGTTACACACTCATTATCTTAAAATAGATATCAGGATTAACAAAATATTTATTTGTCTTGCCTAATTGCTATATCTACGAATTAATCACAGATAAAAAGTTTCTTACTTTTATTTTCATAGATCTCCATGCCCTGTCATGCTGAGAGGATCAACTGAAGTTGATGGGTTTGAATGTGAACCTGCTAGTTTTACTTGGAAAATAAATTAAAAACTATGTTACATAGTTTTTCGGGAATGGGGACAGGGGGTGTCAGAGGACATGTTTCCAAGATGTTTCCTAGAGGGCTAAAAATAGGGGACGAATATATATATATATATATATATTGTTAAAATAATAATAACAAAATATAGAGTTAGGAAATTGTTTAATCAATGAGCAAGGAAAAGAAGTGTTAACATGAATAATTGCAAAAACTAGGAGCATTCACCAAGCACAATGAAACAAGGAGACAATATTTTGAAGGGGGAAAAGCATAAAAAAACCCCGTGATATTATGAATGATGCATGAAAAGCCTAAAGAGAGAGAGAAAGAATATGAGCAAGAAGCTCAATACAATATGATAGAACTACAAGAGGAGAGAAATTGTGTGAGAGAAATGTGAGAAAAAATTGGTGTCAAGTGTGTGGAGAAATATCTCTTTAAGTAGAGATGAGTGAAGGAGTTTGCATGTAACTCCCTATGTGTATGAGTGCCACATTCATACTTGTGTGTGAGACAAATGTGAGATTCCTCTTAAGGAGGAATATCTATTTTCCTTATTAAAAGAATTACAAATATGACATGTCCTCCCACTTGGACTAGAGGACAAAATACATTAGGATACCTTGGTTTATCCTATTAAATACATAAATAACCAAGGAAAGATTAAATTCTAACACCCCCCTTTAATCTTTACTTGGGGTAATTACATCAAGGGGTATCAAACCCATATTGTTACAATGAAATTTAAATTTCTCTCTAGAAAGAGGTTTTGTCAAAATATCTGCAACTTGATCTTCACCTTTGCAATGAACAAGGGAAATTTTCTTTTCTGCAATGTGCTCTCTAATGAAGTGATGGTGGAGAGAAATGTGCTTTGACTTTGCATGGTAAACTGGATTCTTTGCCAATGCTATTGCACTTTGATTGTCACAATACAATGGTGTAAGTTCTTGTTGAGGTAGACCCAAATCTTCAAGTATTCTTCTAAGCCATAGAGCTTCTTTAGAGGCATGGGTACAACTTTTATATTCAGCTTCAGTAGAACATAGAGACACAGATTGTTCTTTTTTACTTTTCCAAGATATAGAACTTGAACCAAGAGAAAAACAATATCCAAAAGTAGATTTCCCATCATTAGGGTCTCCACCTAGATCTGAATCAGTAAAACCTTTTAAAGAGAAATCAGAATTTGCATCATAAAATAAACCTAAGTTAAGAGTACTTTTAATATAACGTAATATTCTTTTAGCAATTTTGAAATGAGTTTGTTGAGGTTTAGACATGAATCTTGAAACTAAACCAACACTAAAAGATAAGTCAGGTCTAGTGAGGGTTAGATAAATTAAACTACCTACAAGTTCTCTATAAGGGGTAGCATCTATGAAAGGAGATTCCATATCTATCATTAACTTAGTTCCTAAATCACATGGAATTGAAACAGGATTAGCATCAGTCATATGAAATCTGTCTAAAAGATCTTTAGCATATTTACTTTGAGATATAAAAATACCTTTAGAGGTTTGCCAAATTTGCATTCCTAAGAACTAATGTAACAATCCTAAATCTGTCATTTGAAATTTTTGGTTGAGTTGGAACTTAATATCAGAGATTAAATGGTTAGAGCTGGAAGTAAGAATCAAATCATCAACATACAGAATGATAATAATAATGTCATCTTCACTATGCTTGATATACAAGTTAGGATCATTTTTACTTCTTTGAAAACCTTGAGAAATAAAGAAAGCATTAATTTTGGAATACCATTCTCTACGAGACTATTTTAAACCATAAATAGACTTCTTTAGTTTGCAGACTAAATGTTCATTACCTTGTTGAATAAAACCAAGAGGTTGAGACATATAAATTTCTTCATGTAGATCACCATTCAAAAAAGCACTTTCAACATCCATTTGGTGAATAGGCCAATTCATTTTAGCAGCTAAAGCAAGAACAACTTTAATGGTAGGCATTTTAGCAACAGGAGCAAATGTTTCATTATAGTCTATTCCTTCAATTTGAGAAAAACCTCTTGCTACTAGTAGAGCTTTAAATTTACTAATTTCATTATTGGAGTTTAACTTAGTTTTATATAACCATTTACAAGAAACCAGATTCTTACCATGAGGTAGAGTAACTAAATCCCAAGTATTATTAGAAATTAAAGAGTCATATTCTTCTTGCATAGCAGTTTGCCAATGAGGTTGATTTTTAGCTTGAGCAAAAGTTTGAGGATCATTAGAATTAGATAGAGAAGACATAAGAGCATAATTGCAGTAATCTATCCTTCTAGGTTTAAGTCCACCCATTCTAGCAATGTAATCATCACCCTCATTAAGTAGATCTTTAAACCATTTAGGATTTCTCCTAGAATTAACAGAAATATTACTAGGAGTAAAGAGATTATTACCATCATCATCATCATCACTGCTACTACTAGAAGGAACAAAAGCATTAGGAGTATCATTACTATCTATTTGTTCATCATTATCCTGTTTATTAGTATTATCATTAGTGTTAGGAGCTGAAACAAAAGGAACAGAAACTTTAGGAGCAGAAACAGAAGGTGCAGAAATAGAAATGTGAGGAATAGGGTTGAGAGAAGGAGGTTGGTCCTCCACAAGTACTATGTTGCTGTGACTAAAATCAGAATCTGAAATCTGAGAACAGCCATGAACACCATTTTCATCAATGCAAACATCTCTAGCTATGTGAACTTTATTAGTAAGAGAATCATAAACTCTATAACCTTTAGTGTTCTCAGAATAACCATCAAATAAATGAGGTGAGGATTTAGGATCTAACTTTTTCCTTTTCTGTTTAGGTGTGTGAACATAAGCAGTTGAGCCAAAAATCCATAAATGAGACAGATTGGGTTTTTTTCCTGACCAAACTTCTTCAGGAGTTTTATTGGGAAGGGCCTTAGTAGGAGTTCTATTAAGAATATAGGTGGCACATGCCATGGCTTCAGCCCAAAATTTATAATCTATATTTCTAGCATGTAAAAAACATCTAGCCATTTCTACTATTGTTCTATGCTTCCGTTCTGCCACACCATTTTGTTCTGGTGTATAAGGAACAATAAGTTCATGTTTGATACCAAAAGATCTTAAATAAGAATGAAAAGCATGATTAACATATTCAGTACCATTATCAGTCCTAAGAATCTGAATTTTACAACCACTTTGTCTTTCTACAAATACATGAAATTCAGCAAAAGTATCAAGGACTTGATCTTTACTATGTAAGAAATAAATCCAAGTTCTACGAGAATAATCATCAACAAAGGTTAAAGCATATTTAGAGCTTGATAGAGAAGTATTTTCCATAGGACCTAAAAGATCACTATGAATGAGAACTAACTTATTATTAGCTCTCCACGATGATTTATGAGGAAAAGATTCTCTATGCATTTTACCACTCATACGTCCATTGCAATCAAACTTAGAAGTAGTAAACTTAGGTAGCCCATCTACCATATTTTCTTTTTGCATTAACGAGATATAATCGGAATTTAAATGTCCTAGCTTCTCATGCCAAATATGAAAATCAACAGTAGTAAGTAAAGAGTATCTAGGAGAGGAAAATTGATAAAATTTAAAGAGATTATCAGCATCTAATTTAGCATTAGCAACTATCTGATCATTGTTAGGATCAATGATATGACAATTCTTTTTATGAAACTCAACCTTATAATCTTGACATAATTGAGGAACAGAAATAAGGTTAGCTTTCAAATCAGGGACATAAAGCACATCATGTAATTTACCATTTGGAACAGAAACATTACCAGTTCCTTCAACTTGACAGCAATAATTATCAACTAAGGAAACAAGAATATTCAGAGAATCAGGTTGCAAAGAATCAAAGACTTCCTTATGAGATGTAACATGTTGAGCACCACTATCTACAATCCATTCAAGTGGTTTAGAAGCATTAAAACTGACAGTAAAAGCAGAACGAGATTGATTTCCAGTAGGTTTACCATTTGAGTAATTTTGAGAATTACATTGATCATCTTTTTGTTTCTTAAAACAATTATGAATTAAATGACCATCTTTACCACAATAGGTGCAATAAGGCCTATTTGAATGATTATTATTATTATGATAGTTATTGGAACTATTATTATTATTAGATCTTTGATAATTGTGGTTATTATTTGAAGTATTAGTATTGTTATGTCTTTGATGATTTTGATTATTATTGGAATTGTTAGATCTTTGATGATTTTGATTGTTATTTGAATTATTATTAGAAGATCTATTATTATTATGAGATTGAGAGACATATGCATGTTCGTGAGATTTAAGTATGCCAAATTGAATTAATTTAGCTTCCTCTTGACGCAACATATTTTGAAAAATAACATACGTTAATTGAGTTGCTAAAGAAGGAATAGCTAACTGAGAATAAATATTTGTAATAAACTGTTGAAACTGTCTAGGTAAACATTTATGAATAATTATGTGAATTATCCTTAAATCAAATAGATTTACTTGTAACCCAGTTAGTAAAACTTTAATGGAATCAAATTTGAGCAAGAAATCATCAACAGAGTTGAAATCTGTATACCTGAGATCTTCAAGTTGGTCTTGAAGCTGAATTTTTCGAGTCTCATCTGCACTGTCATAGGTGTTTTTCAGGATGTCCCAAGCTTGATGGGCTTCTACAAGACAAAATTAGAACATACAATTCGGGACTTAAGGAGATTCCGATTAAACCAAGTGCTTCCTCATTTTTAGTCTGCCAAGCAGCTTGGTCAGCTTGAGAAGCAGTGGTTGCAGGTTTAGAACTAGCATTAGTAGCAATATCTAAAAGATGACGGAATCGAAAGATGAAGGTCATGTGAGTTTTCCAGGCATGATAATTAGTACTGGTTAATTTTATTTCTGGCATCAGGATAGTCATGATGAAACATAGGAATTTAATGCAAAGAACAGCTGAACTAGAAATGAAAACTTATCAAAACTTAGACAGGAAAAAAGGGTAACAGAGAGCAGGAAAGAACAAGATTTAAACTAGTTGTACTTGCATGCAATAGCAGAAAGCTATAACAGCTTTTGCCAAGGAGTCATGCAAGGAAAGAAAAACAACAGCTAGAGGGAAAACACAGAGACTAAAAGGACTAAATGATCTGGGTTATGCTGTTATTGATTAACAGATAACACAAGAATCGTGGGAAAGCAAAGCTAAAAAAAACTAATAACAGAACAACAGAACCGTGCAAAATAGATGTTAGGAAAAAAATCTAAACAACGTGGTTTAAAAAAACTTGAGATGGAGATTAAGCTAATTTTATAAAAAAACTGACAGGAACTAAGAGGGTCAACCAAATTTATACAAAAGATTCTGCCAAAAACACGTTAGATAATCAGATATAAGAAGTTAATAAACCTACAAAAAAACGTTAGAAAAAAATAGCTGAAAAAAACTAACAACCAGATATCTTTGAATAAAGGGTTATAACAAACTAAACTTAAAATGCTTCAATTTTTGAATTACAAACAGAAATAAAGATGAAAATTTTATGAAACTACACAGAGTTCCACCTTAACCAGCTCCCTTGTGGAAAAAAGAGAACAAAAAAAACTTTTATAAAAAAATACTAATAAATAACTCTACAGTGGTTATACTTCACGATCTGCAAACTTTATATGATGAAAAAGACAAGGTTTAAATCTTTTTATGTTACTATATAAATGCCGTAACTTGAAATACAGGAAGTAAGATAAACTAAACAAACTAGACCCTCAATCACGCTGAGAATGCACTTATGTCAAACTCGCAGATTAGGACATCAAAGTAACTATAAAAGCAATGAACAACAATTATAATGAATTCCTTAAAAAAATTTATGCATGCGAACTGCTTGATAAAAAAAACTGAACCAAATAAACTTCACAAGGATACAACGGCTAAACTAAATAAAGTAAAAAGTGATTCAAATGCTAAACTAAATACATTTAACAGCGATTCAAATGCTAATCTGGATAAAAAATTGACAGTGATTCAAAGGCTATATTGAACGAAATTTAAGCTTTGAAGCTTTATTTGAAAAAACCTTCACGTAAAAGGCGCTCCTTGGACCGCTGAGCAACAAGGAAGAGATACGAGAGGACTCAAAAAAAATTACAAAGCACTCCCTCGTTCCTCCGAACGAAACGCCTCTAATGGATTGTGAGGCGCGACATTCACAAGAGATGAAGGCAGCGGCTAGCAAAGGAGGGGAAACTAAACTTGAATACGCATGCAAAGCAAAAAAACGGAAATAACAGATATATTACCAGTTAATATTAAAGAACAGAATTAACAGAATCTGTATTAAGAAGAATGCTGCTAATACTGCAATCAATCAACGCAGGTTATTGTATGGGGTTGATATTGCATGCAAAGCGAATCTTAGCAGTTTAAGATATATCAATGCATGTATCTAATATATATCAACGCATGTATCAAAGTTTTTGTAGACAATACAGATAATAATTCTATAAATGAGACTCTTTATACACGCAATGATCAACTTGAATATGTAACTTTCTTTCACGTTATTCACATTAAAAATGAGAGAAATAAAGAAAGAATCACTAATCGCTAATATACCAGCAAACGACTAAACAAATAAACAAATGAACTGAGCATGAAATGAGAAGAACCAAATCGATTGATGCACGTTTCAGACTCAAATCTTTTTAACTGCAAAGAATCGATATAACAGTGCGACGATAGGAGGCCTCGAAAAATGTCTATTGTAGACAGACCGAGGCAAATAAATACAACTGAAACAAAACCAGAGGGACTCTAACCAAAAGTAGGAAGAAGACAAAACTACAATGCTACCAACTAAAAAACAACACATGTAAAGAAAGCACTGGTTGCAGCGATAAGAAATGAAAGAACTGTAATCGAAGGCAAAAAATAGATTAGGAATAAAAATCTGCACACAAAAAATGTTAAGACTAGATAATAATAACAATTATAATGATATGCATGCATTCAAAAGAAAAAAACGCATGTAAAGAAATAATGAAGAAACGTTGATAAAACAGCTAACAAGGAAAGATTCTAAAAAAAACTCTGACACTACTCACGTTGGTAGACTTATATAGATTTTTTGAGCAAATTGGATTCTCAGAATATAATAGTTAAAAATATTAACTACTTGACTTACTAGGATGCTCTACAAAGGCAATTTAAAAGAATTATATAACAAACATATGAAAAAAAACAAAAGAGATAAAAGGTTAGAGACAAACTTAGGAAGATTAAAAAAATAAATTAATGAGAACTATATATATAAATTAATTTAAAATAATTTAAGATAATATAACCTGCACAAACCAAAATAAGGATAAAATATTGATATTTTGATAATAATGAATTTGCATTAAATATGTAATTAATAAATTAACCAACTAAATAAACCGTGTTTGGCGGTAAACCAACCAAACCCACAAAAAAATTCGATTTTTTTACTTAAATAGGTTAGAATAAGAATACTAGCAAAAATATAACTCTCTCAAGAGTCTCCAATTTGGAGTGCTCCAAAATATGGTAGCTCCTTCACCTGTACACTCAAAACGAGATTAAACCAACCTGCTTTGATACCATGTTGTAATAATAATAACAAAATATAGAGTTAGGAAATTGTTTAATCAATGTGTAAGGAAAAGAAGTGTTACCATGAATAATTGCAAAAACTAGGAGCATTCACCAAGCACAATGAAACAAGGAGACAATATTTTGAAAGGGGAAAAGTATAAAAAAACCCCCGTGATATTATGAATGAGGCATGAAAAGCCTAAAGAGAGAGAGAAAGAATATGAGCAAGAAGCTCAATACAATATGATAGAACTACAAGAGGAGAGAAATTGTGTGAGAGAAATGTGAGAAAAAATTGGTGTCAAGTGTGTGGAGAAATATCTCTTTAAGTAGAGATGAGTGAAGGAGTTTGCATGTAACTCCCTATGTGTATGAGTGCCACATTCATACTTGTGTGTGAGACAAATGTGAGATTCCTCTTAAGGAGGAATATCTATTTTCCTTATTAAAAGAATTACAAATATGACATGTCCTCCCACTTGGACTAGAGGACAAAATACATTAGGATACTTTGGTTTATCCTATTAAATACATAAATAACCAAGGAAAGATTAAATTCTAACGTGTGTGTGTGTGTGTGTGTGTGTGTATTTATGTATGTATATATATATATGTGTGTGTGAGTATATATACATATTTACTTGTATATATATGTATATATATGTATACATGTATATATGTATATATATGTATATATATACATATATATATATATATATATATATATATATATGTACTCACACACACACACACACACACATATAGATACCTACGTAAGTATGTATGTATAAATAAGCCTGCGACTCCAACACTTTGATTCATGCATGAAACATAGATTCAACCTAGTGCCAGCTTAGAACCATTAATTAATGTCAAAGCCCACGTGGATTTGTTTCTTCTTTGCTGTCTTAAGAAAAACATTGACTTGTGTTGGTTTTTAAATGGTGTTTCAGGGATGGGGATTGGGGGTTGGCAGGGGATGCATTTCTGGGATGCATGAAACATAGATTCAACCTGGTGCCAGCTTAGGACCATTAATTAATGTCAAGGCCCACGTGGATTTGTTTCTTCTTTGCCGTCTTAAGAAAAACATTGACTTGTGTTGGTTTTTAAATGGTGTTTCAGGGATGGGGATGGGGGGTTGGCAGGGGATGCATTTCTGGGATGTTTCCTATATGGCAAAAAATAGGGGATGCGTCCCCCTGTAACATAGCTTAAAAAGGATATATTAAAATCCTATTTGTGCCTATTTGATAGTGATTGGAGAACCATGAAATCACTATGTTTTGATGCAACTGGATTAACTGCATTTTATAAATATCTCTGTCATGGCTGTCACAATTTTTAATTGTTCGAGATAAAGAGCTGCTTTCACTTGTCCAGAACTCAAATATTGTTACATGCTAGGATGATACTGTCAGAGGTTGATGAGTCTGGCATTGGATGCATCTTACGCGAATTAGGTTGTTTTAAAATCACTAAGGCTTCAGCAATAACATGTGCATGTCTTGCACTGACTGCACTCATCAAGAATCCAAAAGAATCAAAGCCTTGCTTGACCACCATTGTTGCAAAGTCTGACAAGCTCACAATACAGGTCTCGGGGGAAAAATCACATTACAGGTTTTTTTCTCTGCCACCAACAGTTCTTCGGCCTTGGATGTTAGGAGAGGTTCTAGTGGGTCTTGCCTTCCTCATAGGATTGTCTAGCCTTGTCTTCCTATCCCTGGACACTTCCCAATGAGCATTTTCAGATCTTGCATTTTTCCTCCAACTGTGATTGATCGTAGTGGCATCGGCTCTTCCAATGCTTGCTGAAGTACAGACATTTGTTGGTATTTGCTTCCAGCCTTGGTTGGCAACTTTGGTCTTCGTCAGCTCCCACCTCTTTAAGCAGTCCTTCCTTCACACATCTATTTGTACCTGTACATGTTTTGGGGGTTACTGTGTTAGGTCAACCCTCAGTTGATATTGTTATTAGTTTCTTGTTTTTCTTTGCTTTATTTTGCTAGCTTTTTATTCTATGGCCCTTTTTTGCCCTCATACTTCGCTATTGTAATACTTGTAGTTGTACATTATAGTCCCATGGATCTATGCTTGGTCATTCCTAGACATCTATATTAGTTCTTTCTATTCCTGTATTATTTGAAAGATCGCCATACCCCATTGGATAATTCCCCATTGGATAATTTCTGTTTTTTGCACATGCTTGGAGGGTGCTGGAAAAGGTTTTTTAAGCTTGATTTATGTTTTCCAAATATATTTATGTAAATATCTCTAGGGCCTCTTTCCTACTTGTTTCAAATGTTCCAAGATTAACATGAGCTGACTGGATGCTGGAAAAAGGTTGTTCAAATTTTTTTACTCAAATTGCATATGGTTAAAATCTCCGAGAATGAAACAAAAAGAGATGGGTAATTGCTTGTTTATTAATGATCAAATGAGAAACATATATAGGCAATTACATAGCAAGAGTTTCTAAAAGGAAACTGAAGAAGACTAAAGACTGAAAATAGAAAGATTCTTTCTAAACTAACTATATACATAATTGACCATTAAATATATATAAATATTAATCTAACAGACTTCATTTCCAATTTCTTTCATGATCAGAAATGGTTACAGGCTATGAGTATTGATGCCATATCATGTTCAGATGTGTGGCAATTTGTGTTCCTTGAGCAAGCAGCTACATTTTGCATACATGTCTATCAAGCAATTTAAACTCATACCAGATGCTACATTTCTAATATATTATGGGGGATTGATCACTGCAATAGGAAGCAACTCATGTTTTTCGAGATTCTCGATCAAACAAGAATTTAACTACAGCCATGTGAGCTATCTCCCATGAAGCTTTTCCTCTCCTCCAAATTTCCCAGCAGTAATGCTTTATTTTTTTGAAGTTCAAGCGTTCATTGGGATCTAGAAGGGGATATAGTTTCTTGTGTAGGTAAAGAGGATTGTGAACATATGTATGGTGCAGCCTGCAATGCCACTATTTACAACAGCAGATAATCTGTTCTCCAGCTTTTGTTTCACAGCTCCATGTTTGGCACAAGCTGAGCGGAAGGTGGCTGAAGTTAATGGTTCTGACCTAACACCTCCTAAGTGTGAATGGAGAAAAAATTTAAGGCTTCATCAGCAATCTCATCTTTTGCAAATTATACAAAGATTGTAGTGCTTGAAACTACAATGAATTGATTCAATTGATTACCAATTAATGCCCCTTCTGTTTACTTCCACATTTTGGCAACATGTCAACTATAGCTGTCACATTCATATTACATGGAGGACCATATTCTTTGTTCCAGTGTTCCAAAATCAGTACATTCTAGGAGGGTGCTGTCAAAGTTTGATGAATCTGACATTATACTGGTTAAATTTATTTGCCTCAAAATCTCCAAGGCTTTTTCAGCAAGTCGAACTTGTGCATATCTAGCATTTATTGTGATCATCAAGATTGGGTTTTTTATCAATCTCCTCCTATACCATGTTCTGTTCATCTTTAAAATAATCTCCCTAGAGACCTTTGTTTTCTCCCTGGATGAGCTTCCTCTTCAATTTACAACTCAACCTGGCCTGACCTTGGGAATCATTTGTTACCTCAGCAAAGAAAACACAAGTAAGAGAACGTCCAGTAAAATGAAACAGACCACATTGGAGACCAGAGATGGTATCAAGATTCTTCTTTCATCACTAAATATCTTTAAATCTGGGTAACGATGATTATATTGCTTCACAACTGCCATAATCGAGACATCCCCTTCATTCAATGTGATGTGACATTCCAAGAAGTGATAAGTCCCTTCCAAGGCTTAATTACTTCTTTGTTGATGTCAATCTACAACAGGTGAGGAACAAGGCAACAAGTCCCTGTTATCAAAATATGTTAAACCCATTTGATAGGAGAAGGGTAAGATAGAATTAACTAGGAACGAGTTGGGGACATGAATTCATATTTCTCCACCACTAGACCGGCCAAGCCATTAGAATTATTGAAATCATGACATATCACAGGTTCCTTATTTATTGGACCCATTGAGACACCTAGTGAGCTGGGAGATCAGTTGCACAATTAGCTTTTCTATAATAATGAAGAATATAGCTGAGAAATTGGGCATCATCCTAAGAGCCTTTCAAGGATGCTTTCGATATTCCTGTTGATGAAACTTTAAGATTTCATTAATCTAATGAACACTATAGAGAACAATAGAGAGTCACCTCCTTTTATAAGGAAAAAGAATCATTAAATTAAAATAAAAGTCTGATAAATGTTGATCTTAGTTACTTCGTAGACAGCTATATTTGATCTCAGAAAGAACTATTTGGTAAGTGCCCTCTTGAAAGTCTAATTAATTTTGATCTCATTTACTTCATAGACTTAGCTAATATTTGATCTCAGATTTATACAACTGTTTGGTGACTGCTTTCTTACAAAGTTAACAGAATATTTGCCTATGTTATCAGCAATATAAATATAAACGACAAAAATCTATTTTCTACAATTCATGGGTTAAACTCTTTTTTATTCCTCTCTATATGTCTATGCTATGGAAATGCCCCTTAAGCTCAAAAAAAAGCTTTTGTCTTTTTTTTTACAAATTTTTACTTTATTTTGAAAATCTGATTTTTCCTGATTTAAAAAAAAAATCTTATACTTTTGGTTTGCCGATTTATTCCTCAAACGATTTTTGCTGCTATGCTCCCAACCATTATACTGAAAGAATTGAACTTTGGAAATGGCTGCACAACCTTCCTAACACTCCTTGGATTGTAGGAAGTGACTTCAATATGATAGAAAGCAATGATGATAAAGTTGGTGGGCAGGATATGGGGTGGAAGGGTAATGAGAAATGCTTCTAGTATTAGATGAACGATAAGTTAAACCTTTTTGACCCACTGGAAGGACTCAAGGAGAATAAGTTATTCTTGGTGCAACTCCCAAAAAGGCTGTAAGAGAATCTACTTTAGGCTTGACATATTTTATGTGAACAGACTTCTTTAATTTTGATAAAATTGAGGATATGATTGTAGAGTGAAAGTCCATCCAAGCTCCCTCTCCGACCATCACCCTGTTGAAGTTAGCATTCCAATGTTTAGTGACAGGCCTAAAGAGTAATATGTTTATGCTTGATACCTCCTTGCTTGGGTGTGAAGATTGCAAATGATGCTATTTTTACTTTTAGAGAGATTAATAGGATCTTGTTGAGAAATTGTTGTACTATTGAGAGATGGAACAAAATGTCAACAATTGGACTGTTTTATTTTAGACTATAGGGAAAAAAATAGCAATGGATGAGAGAAGAGGAAAATGAACTCCAGAACAGACTTTGTTTCGTAGAAAAATCTCTACAAGCTGATTGGTCTAATGAGGGTTTAAATGATGAAATGGTCTCTACAAAGCATAATCGCAGAGTCTTTCAAACTAGGAAAGCTCAGGGCCTAAGATTTATGTCTAAGATGAACTGGCTTACCAATGGTGATAAAGGCTCTAGTTTTTTCTTTAAATATATTAAACCAAGGAACATTAAAGAAAAAGTGGATTTTGTGTGGGCAATGGTATGTTGATAAAAAAATCTTGAGGAAATCAAGGAGCAGTTCTTCTTGTTCTATAAAACTCTCTTCTCTTCTGAGGTAAACAGTAGTAAATGTGAAAAGGCTAGAGGAAAAATTATCAGAGCTGATTGGAGCGGCATAGGATATGCCCAGGGCTTTCTTTTTCTGGTGCTATCATTTCGAGGCGTCGAAGCTAATATTCTTGTGCTTTTATTTCATTATGGGAGTCCGGTTTGCTGATTTCAGACAAATATAAAGCTCTTTTTGTAACAGCAGAAAATGGGTATGTTTGTAATGACATATTGATGTAATTTGGCTTTCTGGGTATTATTCTGTTTAAAGATTTAACGCTGTCCAAACATAGAAGTAAATCTGAAAGCTTTTCAGTTATGTGTATTTTAAATATTTTATTATTTAGTTTTGAGTGTTATTTTCATTCAATATTATTGTAAGCACTCTCCATTGCATTATCTGTTCATGCATTGTCGCTTTACCTTTAAAAACTTCATATTCAACACAATGAAAGCAAGGAAAAAACCAAAAGAAAGGGTGCATATTACAATCTAATGATGAAATTTCTGCAATTAAGCCCCTTATAGGATGGAACAACATGGTTGTATACAGTAAGAGCTGTATCTAATCTGCCTTCATTATCATTTCTTTTTTGACTGTGCACAGACCAGAGAGTTCTTTTGTAGTCTGAATTATACATGGATCTGAGCTGTAATTTTCTCATGTGATCTGAATTGTTCTGTGAGCTGATTATATGACCTGAACTATAATCTCCTATGACTCCTTTTATTAGTAATATATTATTAATTAAAAAAAAAAATCTCTAATCACATTGTGGAAACTTGGAAAGCACCACCATGGCACCGAATACTAAAAATGATCACGCCAAAGGCAACTGATGCTGATGAGTGATGTCGGGTGCCAAAATGGGCACTTGCTAAAAATAGCAATGTTCTCCAAGAACTATGGAGAACAACTTAGAAGGCCAAAAATGCTACAAAGAGCATTGCAACAAACAAGAATATCAACTGATCACCACATTGTTGTCAGCAGCCAAGAAAAACTGAACCCTAGCTCTCCAAGATACCTGGAGTTCTCACCAGCACATATAAAGGGTTATGGGAAAACCCAAAAACTGGCCAAATGTTCAAATGTTCACAGACCAACATAGTGTAAAAATGGGGACATTAGCATAAAAGTATAGGATAAATATTTATTTTTATTGTATGCAGCGTGAAGATGATGATGTTATGTGATATTAGGACAATATTGTAATGTTAAGCCATAATGACATGTTCTAAAACAAACTTTAGCTGTTCATTAAAATTTATGGGCACAAACCAACTTTACTTATTTACTCTAATATTTTTCTTAAGCAATGTATCCACAATGCATTCAGGGAATAATACATAACACACATTGTTTCACTTCTTTTTGTCTCCGGTATCTTCAAAGTCAAAAATTTACTAATGTTATTACTGAGAAAAATTATCTTTAGTGCTGGTTCATAACCAAATATTAACGTGTACTCGATTTAAATATTTTTGAATTGTGTTATGCAAATCAGATTGATTTTGTGTAGATGTATTTTGTGCAAAGAGGGAAGATTCTGTATGTATTCCCTATTTGTTGTAGTATTTGTGCATGTATCTATTGGCCATGTTACTAGCACTTATTGGTCATGGATGAACTGTCCAATATTTCCCATCAGTTTCTTCTCTGTTTTGCATCACTCAGGAATGTTAGTGCAATGTCCTTTTTGTTTGTATGCAATTAAGACGAGATGATATCAATGTAGGACACGCTGTTTTTCATACCCCTCAAAGAAAAGTTTGGGATTAAGTAAGTGGAAATGGTTTAGCAACATTTAAATTACAGAGCTATCATTTGATACTCTATCTGATTGCAAATTTCTTATGTGATGTATTATTTGACAGCCCAGAATATTGATGGCAATGGCTAGAGATGGATTACTGCCTTCATTTTTCTCCGAAATCAACAGAACTACTTTAGTTCCCATCAATAGCACTTTACTAACTGGGTGTGGTGCTGCTCTTATGTCATTTTCAATGGATGTTTCTCAATTGGCAGGCATGGTAAGATAAACTTCCTTACACTTATGTCATTATTTTATGAATGAATGTTGATTTGGCTTCTATGGCTAATCATTGTCTTCTGAAGAAATGTCAATTCTGTTCTTCTATGTCTAATACTTGTCATCTGAATGAATGCTGGTTCTTCTGTTCTATCTCTAACAAAGTTTATAGAGCTTCTTGAAGCTATGTTATTCCTCTTCTGCTTGTTATATGTCAAAACCATTTATAGAAGATTATGAAGCTTAAAGCTAGAACAAAATGTTTATCTGGGACAAGAATTGTAAATTTTGCATTGTCCATAAAACGTAACCTTATTCTCTTTAGTTTTTGGATACTACAAATAAAATATCATGCATTTGGCATTTTTTCATTCATTTGCCCTCTAGATTTTTATAACTGGCGTAGATAGCTTATGAGGCCATTTTTTGATCATTTTTTATGGATGTTTCTGGATAGTAGTAATGATAAAAGAAATTTCCTTACATTTATGATATTTTCTTTTGAACGAGTGTAGATTCTGTTGTTAGATGTCTTAACGAGATTTGCAGACTTTCATGCTCTAACTTGCTTTGCCATTCAGCTTGCTATTCCCTTTCACAATATGCCCAAAAATGTTGATAGGACCCAAGTTAATGATAAATATGGAGCAATATGTTTATTTGGAACAAATAAGTCATAATTTGTGAATTAAACATAAGAACTAAGAAATTATCTAATCTCTTTCAGCAATAGGATGCTTATTAGGAAAAAATTGTATTGCACTCATTTGTGGTAAAGATTTTTTATCTGATACCTTTGGTGTCTATTTCATTTAAGATTTACACAGATAGCCTCACAGGGCCTTATCAAACCTATGGGATGTGTGCTGTCAAGGATTTAGGTTCTAGTGTAGAAGTTTCACATGCTTAAAATTGATATTGAATCTTATAATTTGGAAGAGAAAATGCAAAGAATAAGCTTAAACTGAAATGCTGTAGAAAATGAAGAATAAACTTGAACTGAGTTATAAAGAAATGGAGTTGTGTGAGTTTTAATTAACATCCTATAATTCAGATGGAATGAACATGCACCCTCTTTTATGTAGATATATAGCTATTAAATATTGATGACCAACTTTCTAGCAACACTTACAAAAGAGACATGGATGGATGATAATAATAAGCTTACCGTATACGTTAGAAAAAAGAAAAAGCACAATCAATTTGCAATCTCTAGTTGTAACAGTGATTACTAGAAAAGGTAAATGAACTGGAAAGTTTAACCATTAAGGAGCAACAGTCAATAGATTTCTGTGCTGTAATAAGATTCTGACATTTTATAACAACAATGCATTCTTATAACATCATTATACGAGGAATAAAAAAATGAGGCTTTAAGCCTATACCTTCAAAATCCTCATTGAAAAAAGCCCAACTATAATATGCTCTTTCATATGTTGTAGATCAGTTATCAGTCTTAATGATATACTTACTATATGTCACGATGGGTAAGCTGATTTTTCTCTGCGAGGGATTTAAAGCTATACCTTAAAACATCATAAAGAGAAGTGGATGAAATACAATTGATTCCAGATGTATGTTTGGAAACTGAACACAGAAATAATCTAAAAATCTTATAATAAATTTGTTACATGGCAGATTCCTTTAATGTGCAGTTTTTTTTGTCAGATAAATAAAATTCATGGTTAAAGCAATCTCAATATTTTAGACTTGAGATCTCAATATGGTGATATTGATACTACATATGTATAAATATTGATACTTAGACACCTCAAAACCATTGTTTAGGCTGTGCAGCTAATAATTACACGCAATCAATGGTTTAGACTTGATCCCCACTTATCAAAGGAATCTGCATGATCTTGAAAGTGCAGTTTGTTGGCCACCAATGGCATGCCCTTGAGACAGCTGATACCCTTAAGAGTCAATATATCTCTTGCAAGCATCTGATAGATGTAGTATTTTGATTGAACCTAAAGTTCTATTATCATCATATAATTGATTTTCAATCATGAATATAACAGCACAATAAGAGATCTTTAAGAGCCTATAAGAACTGTCCTATATTTCTTGAGTATTATGAATTATCTATTACATGCTTTTATGTAATTAATGCTTTCTTTTTGATATCTGCATGCATGTTTGTCATTTCAGGTCAGTGTTGGTACACTACTTGCTTTTACAATTGTGGCAGTTTCTATTCTTATACTGAGATATGTGCCACCAGATGGGGTGCCTATTTCACCTCCACTTCAGGAATCAGCAGATGTGGACTCCTTACCACAGAGTTCTCAAGGAAGTTACAGTGAAGATTCTCGAGTTTATCCAAATTCCATAGAAAATATGGCTCTAGGCCCAAGCAAGGTTGAGAATTTTAAATGTAAGAACGAATTGGTATCTCAAGAACCTCAAAATTTAGAAGAGAAGGCAGATTTTCTAGAGTCTGATAAAAGAGTTACTACTTTCCTTGAAAGCCCTTTAATTTTAAAGGAGATGCATGATAGTGGTAGGTATCATTTTTCGTTTCACATGCTACATTGATTCATTTCAATTCTTTTCTTTGATCTGGCCAGAAGATAGCTTTTTCAGTTCTTAAGGAACTTCCAGTCGTCAAATGACATCTGTGATAAGGTTATTTTTTGACAAAATAATTAGGCTTCACACAAAGCTGAAGATTAAGTCTGATTATTTAAAATCTCGTTGAGAGAGATATTTTGTAAGCATTTGTCTCTTATTGATATATTGAAGGAAAAGAATGAACTTTCCTTGAATGACTTGTCCAGCTTGACCAAGTTACTGAAACTAAGTAGCCTTATTATTTTCTTATTCTATGCAGGTCCTTATAAATGTCTTTCATTTGAGATTTCTTTTCTTAAATTAATAGACCAAAAGAATTCTAATCATGTGCTCTATATGAAGTGCATGCCTATTAGAGCACTTATACTTTTACCTTCTAAATTAGGTCATAACAGAAAAGTATTGGACCGAAAGAGACGAAAAGCTGCAGCCTTGAGCATTTCCTCTGTATGCATTGGAGTTCTACTAGTAACTGTTACAGCATCTGCCGAGTGGTTTCCAAGGTGAGATTCTTGCCCCATAATTCTTTGCCAACACAATGTTTATAAGAAGACTAATTAATTTATTGATTAACATTGTGATTATATCCATGGTTGCATTTCAGCTGGGTTCGATGGTTTATGGGAGTGATTGGAGTGCTTTCGTTGTTTTGTGGTTCGATTGTACTGACAATGATTGAACAAGATGAAGGACGACATACCTTTGGACATAGTGGGGGTGTGTATCATATGCAGTTTTTTCGTTCCATTTTCATGCGCTGCCAAAGGATATTACAAGACTGAAAATTTAACTTCCATTTATAATTGGGCATTTTAGATGCTCATAATTTGTTTGCCTGTTTTAACAATGTCTATCTGTGCAGGATTTATATGTCCATTTGTACCAATACTTCCGGTGGCGTGTATTCTAATAAACACATACTTGTTAATCAATCTAGGGTAATTCTAAACCAGAAAACTCCTTGTTAGTATTGAAGCAATGAAATGTTTAGCTTCTAGTCCTTTTTGCCCATTTTTTAAATTTGCAATGCCAATTTATTACCAGAAAAAGCATTATCCCAGAATTGGGACTCAGAATTCTCCAATACAATGATTCACTTTGAACAAAAAATTTCATCATTCTAGTAGCATTTTGTACAATATTTCTTTCAATTTGCACAGAGATTCTTCACATAATCATTAGAAGCAATGAAAACTTTAATTCAAACTGCTTCTTGTATGTTGAATCAGGGCAAGTACATGGATCCGAGTTTCCATCTGGCTTGTGCTTGGAGTAGCAATCTATTTGTTCTATGGCATCAGCCATAGTCGGTTATCAGAAGCAGCCTATGTGCCAACCTCGCAAGCAGATGATATGCCTTGATCCCAACTTTTAGTATTCATGTAATGTGTCAGATTATGTATATTTTCTTCTTATTTTTCCCTTATATGGGCCAAATTATTTCTGATTTTGGCTTCCCAGCCTTAATCATCCCCTTTGTATAAATATATTGAAGCTTCTTGCTAATGTAAAAATTAGAACAATATGTAACATTGCTCAATTTTAGGCAGATTCACAATTCGTGAATCTGTATATGTTTGTAAAGATATTATACATCTCAGGAGATGAATGATTAATCTCGATATTCATTAGTCCTTTTTTCACTTGAATTCCTTTCAAGGCATTCAGTTTTGATGTTACCATGCCAGACTAAGTTGCCTCTCAGATTGTAATTGGACATTTTAATATTTATGAATGACGCTTTAAACTAATGTATTGGGTGTTAATCGCGACTTTCTTTCATTGGAAAACACTCACCAAGATAGGAAAACACTTAGGTCATTTAGCAAAGCTTTGATATCCATGGTAAATAATAAGTTGTTAGTTAGTTGTTGGGTAGTTGTAGGTTATATGGCTCTATAAAACCATTGAATGTAATAATGAGTTGTTAATGAATGAAGAATTTACAGGTTTGTGTCTTTGGCTCTCCTTTGTCAATTACCATCACTGTGGACCTCCATGACCCCATTACTTTTTTTCATGACAGTCCATTTTTTTTGAAGTCAAAGTGGTGCAAACAAAACACTAGGGAATACCATAGACCTCGTATGAAATTTGGAGTTTGTAGCATCCACCTTTTTTTATATTTGTCAACGGTACTAGTAGACACCTTAGATCTCGCAGTAAACCCATTGACATTTGCTATTCATGTGCATCACCTTTCTTTTCCACGGTGTACAATATTTCCGTAATATTTCGGTTATTATATTCATTGTGTTCATATTTAATATCGAAAAATAAAATAAAAAATCTATACAAGCAGTTAAGGTTGATTTGGGTAGTTGAAGAGAAGAACTTCTGCTGATTTCAGTGGTTCGAATATCCTACAATATTTGTATTATCACTCAAGAAGTTTGAGATTCACTAGAAACGTATGCTTTCAAAATTAATATGGTGTGGCCATCGACAACAGGTGACAAAGTTGACATAAAAAGAAATGTTTCATCTTCAAAATCCAAGGATGGCATTTTGCGTTATTCTGAAGAGTTTAAATGATTATGCGCAGAAGAAAAAATGGAAGTCAAGATCAATCAATATCAATAAATATGATCTATCGCTGCTGTTCTAATTGCAAAGTCACAGTGACTAGGCGTGGAAATGCGCAAAGAAGCAACTTCATACCAAATATTACATTGCACGTTCTCTTGTATTTTTTATGTCATCTTGCGAGGTTTGATTGAAGAAGCCACTAAATGAGATATTGAGGTCGCTCATATAGAAAGGGGCCGAAAATTAAAAATAGTAAATAAAGAACTGAATTAAGTCAAATATCAATGTATTTTTCACATAGTGGCTAGTACTTACCTAATTTAGTAATTAATTGTAATTCTAATATGAAATATAATTTTGATTTTAATTTTAATAAAATTACCATATCTTATTAATATAATTCTATTTAATATGTAAATATAATAAGAAATTTGAGATTTAAATATAACTAGTATAAAATTTTAATCTTTAGTTTTAATAAATTTTCCTTATAAAAAAAAATTGAGTAAGTTTAACACTTTAATTTATAGTGTCCAATAAATACATAAATTATTTCACTTTAATATCTTATTTACAATTATTGATAAAATATTTTATACTTAATTTTAGCTAGATTTAATTTTTTTAGAAATAATTTATTATTATAAAATAAAATATTTATTTACTATGTTTAATTTAAATTATAATATTTTGTAAGGAAAAACATCACACATTTATTTATAATTTACATATAATAAATTTTAAAATTATATATATATATATATATATATATATATATATATATATATATATATATATATATATATATATATATATATGAGAATAAATATATATTATATTATATCATATATTTACAATATTTTTATTTACATTAGAAAAAGTGAGTTATATACTAAAATAAACTCATGGAATATAATTTAAAATTTAAAAATTTTAATATACAATTAATATAAAAAAGAAAAAGATTAATGAAAATCCTAATTAAAGATAGAAACAAAAATTGTTTACAAGCCGAAAACTATGCAATATGGAAGGAGCAATGCATTTTCATTATATTAAATATAAAGTGTACAATAAATAAAAAACATGGTAAATAATACAAGGAAGAAACAAAAGTGAGATCTAAGCATCTTTACATAGGTTGGTAGAATGGCTCCCGCTTAGAATGTTTTGAACGCCTTGAATGCTGTCGCTCCCGCCCAGTTTTCTGATGGAGTGCCTGCTTTGGATGATGGGTCAACGGCTGCTGCTAGTGTCCCTTTGTCCACCCCTGCTGCTGCTGGTGAAACGTCTCTCCCTGTTGGTGCCCCTGCTCAGCTGGTGTCGAGTGTGTTTGAGATTTCAACTGCCAAGGGTTCTGCAATCACGTACGCTGATGTTGGTGCTTTTGTAGCAGGCATTTCGGGTCCTGGTCCTGCATCTTCTAGGCGTAGGGGATCCCTTCCCTCTTCCCTTGTGCCTCCTATACCTATGAGTAAACCCATTAAGGTTCTTCTTGACTCTGATATTGTAGATGAGATTTTGAAAAATAAGGAAGACTTCTCTTCCAATGCTGCCATTTTTCGTTTCAGGAATTTTTGGCCCTCGCTTTCTGACTTGCATGCTTGGATTTTCGAGCATTGGGAACCCATCTTAATTGATGTTGTTCAGATTTACCCTATGGCAAGGGGTTTCTTTATTGTCAAGTTTGTTAAAGGTGAAGATAGGAATACCATTCTGAGTAATAACTGTTTTATGTGAGAGGAGCGTTTCCCCCTGCTGGCCAAACCCTGGTATGTGGGGTTTGATCCTCTTACTAAGTCCTTCAATAAAATTCCCTTATGGGTTAGACTCCTGAATCTTCCTCTCTACCTCTAGTTAGATTATGTTCTAAAAGCGGTGGGTGAGGCTGTTGGGGATTTCCAAATGGTAGATCCTGATTCCTCTGATATTTTCAAAATAACTTATGCTCGTATTCTTGTGGAGGTTGACGTCTCCAAGGGTCTTCCTGAGAAGATCACTTTGGCTTCTTCTTTGGGCTCCTGGACACAGTCTCTTGATTATGAGGGTATTTCGTTCCGTTGCTGGAAATGCCACATGACTAGGCATCGCGCTGCACGGTGTGGTTCAAACAAGGTTAAAACAAAGAAAACACCTACTTGGTGGTCGGGGGTTGCTGCCCATCATTATATGGTCTGTAAAGCCCCAATTATTGGGGGTTCAGATGTTGTCTCTCCTCCTAATAAGGCTTTGGATGATGCTTATGTGGAAGTCTCAGATGTCTCTGTTGTTGTTGTTACTACTTCTGATTTGGCCTTGGATCATGCTGCTGCTGCTAGTTTTACGTTGTCTTCTGGTGCTGCTGGCTAGGATGTTGTCTCTGGCATGGGTGTTCGTGGTGTTGTCTCTGTTTCTGCCGCTTTGGATGTTGATGTGGCACGTTCTTTATCCCATGTTTTTCCAGTGAGGGTTCGGGGGAATGGTCGGGGTGCTATTCCTGTCCCTACTAGGGTTTCTGATGTTACCTGCCCTTTTGTGGGCTTTTCCACCTCTTCTGGAGTACAAAAGGCTATTGGTAAGATGGAGGATGGATGGACTACTGTGAAGGGAAAGAAATCTAATTCATCCACTCCCTCTTTTGATATGAACTTACGTTCATATAAGAATGTGCTAAAATGTAAATCTTGATTGGCCTTTGTAGTACTTGGTCTGGGCTTTTGTCCATTTGGTAGGAACTCTGGTTTGTTCCTTAGGTTTGTTTGGTGGGGCACCATAGTTGTTTTGATCTTTTATTGCTATATCTTTTCATGCTATTGTACAAGGTTTCAGGTCCTTTCAAAACCTGCAATTACGTAATCAAAACAAACATGGTAAATTTTAATTGGTTCACTCCTGTAATAAGACTTCAAATGATTTAGCCAATCAAATTATCAGTAAATAATTTTTAGATATTATAAACTTAAAAATATTGCATTTTCATTATAATAAATATAAAGTGTACAATAAATAAAAAATGTGGTAAATTTTAATTGGTTCAGAGGTATTGTTTTAATCACTCGTTAAGGGAAGGAATTCAAAAAATGATGCAATAGTACTTGCTTAGCCTACCAACAAGTACTAATAAAGCGTCGTATATAAATTATTGTTTAATGTGATAATGAATTATTGTTTAATGAATGAAGAATCTATAGATCTGAGCCTTTGTTCCTCATTTGTCAATTCCAGTACTTTGATTCTATTAAAACCCTCGTGGAATTATATTGGCAAGATTTTATTTTATTTTGGGAGAAATGTGCAAAAATCGAATTTGAAAGAGAGAAAATCGTAGGGAAAAGACTTGAATTTTTTTTTCCATCGCATAGATATAATTAGAGCAAACAAGATAGAGAATTCAATCCATGATTTATAGAATATAGGATTATGTTGCTTATATTCATATTGCCAATTACATTGCATTGTTTCATAGTGCATATATATATATATATATATATATATATATATATATATATATATATATATATATATATATATATGATGTTGAGAGTAATTCTTCTCGAAGTATTTATTTTAATATATAATTATATCACTTATATTAAGGTTAGAGTTAGTATTAGGGTTAGAATTACAGTTAAGGTGAGAATTACGATTAGGATTGAGGGTCTAATTACAGTTAGGGTTAGGGTTAGGGTATGATTAAGGTCGTGGTCAGGGCTAGGATTATTGTTGGAGTTAGGTTTACATCATAGTTAATATTATTGTTGGAGTTAAGGTTTTATTAGGGTTAGGAGTTAGGATTACTGTTGGGATAATGGAATTTTTCATAATGAGGAAGATATACATGAAACCTTATATATATGTTTAATTTCTATCAACATTTTTAGAAAAATAATTTTCAAAGTGATTGAAGATTTAGTTTATTATTGCACAAAATATAAAAAAATTACTAAACATTTGCCAAATAGTATTCATATATATATGTTACACATTTAGTACTTTATATAAACCACAATTATGATAGGTTTAAGTTCAAGATTAGGAATATAGTTAGCATTAGGGTTGGGTTTTACATAATGATTAGGATTATGCGTACAATTAGGGTTCAAGTTGATGCTTATGGTTCAAATTTTGGTTAAGGTTAGAGTTAATTTTGATAGTTGTGGTTTAGATTTTGGTTGGGGTTTGGGTTGACATCATGATTACCCTTAGGATTAGGTTTGTGGTTAGGATAATGGCTAGGGTAAGGGTTTGGTTATGGTTAAGATTATAATTTACTTCACTGTTAGGGTTAAGATTTTAGCTATGAATAGAGTTAGAATAAGGATTATGGTGAGGGTTAGGATCATGGTTAGGATTATCATTTGCATCATAGTTAGGGCTAGAGTTAGGGTTAGGTTAGGGATTATAGTTAGGGTTAGGGTTTAGATCATGGTTAGGGTTGGGTTTGGGTTAGGATTTCAAGTATAGCTAGGGTGAGGTTTAGAATTATGCTTAAATTAAGAGTTAGTATTATGCTTATAGTTAAGGTTTAGGGTTAGTTTGGGATTATTGTAAGAATTAAGGTTTACCTCATTGAGAGGGTTATTGTTAAGATTACAGTATAGGGTATGCTTAGAATGAGGGTTAGAATTAGTATTAGAATTAATATTAAGGTTAGGGCTTGAATTATGGTCAGGGTTGGGATAAGGTTTAAGATTAGAGTTTAAAATTGAGGTTAGCGTTAGGTTTAGTTTTAAGGTTAGGGTTAGATTTTTGGTTATGGTTATATAGTTAGGGTTTAAAGTTATTGTTAGAACTCTCTCTCTCTCTCTCTCACACACACACACACACACACACACACACATTTTAAAATTATATTTCTAAAAATTATGAGATCATAAATTGTGATTCAAAATGAGTAAAATATTAATGAAATGCATAATATATGATTCAAATTTTTATAAATAATAATTCTATTCTTTTTATTTATCTTATTCACCATTTAGATTTTTCTCTTCCCATTCCTTCAATTCTTTATCAATTCTCTCTATTTATTTTACTTAAACTATTTTGATTTTTCTATTTTTGCTTCATTTTGTAATCAACTAATTTTTAAAGAATCTTAAAAAAAAAATGAACATACGTTATATTTCTATTATAAATTTTAAAAACCAAACATCAAAATTTGATATTACTTAAAAAGACAATAAAACTTCTTACATCAATATAACATAAAATACTCACCTCCACCAAAACAAAAATGAAGCCTCTAATTTTCTTTTAATTTTATTTTTAAATTAAGCAATAATTAAATTTTTTAACTTTAACAAAAATTAATTTAATTTTCAATGTAAATGAAAAGAAAATTAAATTAATTCCATTAGAAAAGCACCAACAAATGTTGTTTTAGTTGGAGATATTTCCTTTTCCTTTGGTCTGGTATTCTGATTTATACCTTTAATATTCATTGCTAAAACCTTCCATACAATCTATTCCACCTTTTCAATTAGGACAGAGATATCAAAGAAACTACTTGAAGAATAGCTCATGTGTTGCTGCAACAACCATCAATGATGGGTCTGATTAAAAGGGTTGATTATATAAGTGGATATAGTTATGACTTCGATCCTAAAATTTTATTTCTAAATATATTTTTTATGCCAAAAATAGTTCTTGATCATGTTATTCATTTTCATCCTAATCCAAATAAAATACTAAAAACTAAATCTAAATCTAAATACAATACTAAATGTAAATTTAATACTAAATACTACATTTAAATCTAAATCTAAAAAAATATATTTCAATATATATTTAAAAACAACATTTAAATATATATCTAAATCTAAATATAAAATTAAATCCAATTTTAAATCTAAATAGAACATTTCAAAAGTGAATCAAAATAATAATTTTTAAAACTAAATCTACAAAATAAAATCCAAAAATAAATGTCTCACTTTGAAATGTGGTTTGGTTGCTCTTGAAATCTCCTCCAAATCTCTCCTGCTCCAAATCAAAAAAATGAAATGAGCAAAGGGTTCTTTTATAATCTCAAAGCATCTCTTCATCTTCTCAAAATCGTGGCTCTATGCATTCCTTTGTGACTGTTTGCATTCAAATGTACCTCTTTGCATTCCTCTATTGAAAACAAATCCAAAAAAGAAAATTCGAAATAGAAAATCTGAATAAAATACTAATCCAAATAAAATACTAAAAATTAAATCTATATCTAAATACAATACTAAATCTAAATTTAATACTAAATACTACATTTAAATCTAAATGTAAATCTAAATCTAAAAAACATATTTCAATATATATATATATATATATATATATATATATATATATATATATATATATATATATATATATATATATATATAGCATTTCAAAAGTGAATCAAAAAAATAATTTTTAAAACTAAATTTACAAAATAAAATCCAAAAATAAATGTCTCACTTTGAAATGTGGTTGCTCTTGAAATCTCCTCCAAATCAAAAAATGAAATGGGTAAAGAGTTCTTTTATAATCTCAAAGCGTCTCTTCATCTTCTCAAAATTGTGGCTCTTTGCATTCCTTTGTGATCATTTGCATGCAAATGCACCTCTTTGCATTTCTCTATTGAAAATAAATCCAAAAAATGTCATTTGATATTTTTTTTATCTTAATCCAACTTTTTGATTTTTTCGAATGTCATTTGGCATTAATTATCTTAATTCTATTTTTTTAATTTGTTAATTATACGTAACTGACGACAAATATTTTTATGTACACAACATATTCTCTGCATATACTCGTGCTGGTATCATGGCTTGTGCTACGACTGTATAGATGCCTCTTGACACAATAAGACACTATTATCCTCCATGCAAAATGTACTTTTGAAAATGCGGAAAACACAACAGAGTTTTACAAAAAATTTAGCACATGATCTTCATGATCTGCATCCCGTGTGTTGTAAATCCATAAAAAATGTGCATAAAAAGTGTTTTCAACATTTGTAGATTTATCTATTTTTTTTTTCTTGTCTTTTAGTGCATTTCCTAAACAATAATTAGATGATTATAGTTGACAAAATTTCAATTATAATATAGTTTATACAAAATCTACGTATAGATGTTAAGAGGGTTGTAGGTCCTAATTATAAAGATCCTAGATTAGAGCCTCTTCCAAGTTATTCAACCTTATGATTATTTAAGTGTCTTTTAGTTGAGGAGATAACAAAAATCATAAATTGAGAATAAAAAATCATAAAATGAGGATCAACTAGTTCCTATTTGTGATTTGATAGTACTTGTGATTTCTAGAACATGGTGAAAAAGAACTATCTTAAGAGTGTGAAAGAGAAATTTTATGACGAAGGAAGAAATTGCAAACTTCAACTTAATAGGTTTTGAATAAAAAAGACCAAGATAGAGTAATAGAAAATGCGTTTGAGACATAATCTTACATCTCAAAGAACCATAAAGGATATTGAAATGTTCTCATTAATAACTATTTTTATAGATCCCTAAATTGGTTTAAAGGGAGTGCACGAAATAATTTTTCCATTAGATAATAAAGGTTTGCTAGTACAAAAGTAGAGAGAAACTATTTGATCCATAATTTTAGCTATTATTACTCAAGTAAAATTTTCCTTGATTTTGTGTATAAGTGGCTCATGGAATTAAAAATATTCAAGTATTTTGAGTTAAAAACTTGAGACTATGTTGGCAAGTGATGTTTTGGGGCACTAGGGATCACTCAAGGGTTGTCATTTATGGCAACACTTATGCTAGAGTGATCGTATGCAGAGAGTTTTGGTATTGGAGTTACAGTTATAAAAATGACTAAGTATAGAATCAGGATAACAGTGTACTGTAGAACAGATTTGGTTAGTGATGACATTGTATGATGTATTATGGCTTGTGAAGTTAATAGAAGGTAGTTTGGGATATGTATATGCTTCAGTTAAGTTCGCATGTGTTTTGGTGATCAGATCAGTGAGATACAATGATCTGAAGATATGCGAAGTCAGAAAATCGGTGTAACGGGGCACATAAGCAGTTGCGAAGATTAAGGTAAGGTTAGTGGATATGGTAACGTGCTAAGTCAGATAGATGAAGTATATTGCTGAGACTTTGGTAATATAAGATTGTCGACTCTATGTTTATAATTTATTATTATGTTTTGTATGGTATTTGTGAAGTCGACTGGATGGAAGATTTTGTATAAGTATAGAGTGTTTTGTGGAAGCGATAAGTATGGATGTGATGATGATGATGTGATGATGTGAATATGAGAGCAGAGAGTAGATGTGAGATCAGTGTTTAACAGAGCTAAAACTAGAACTATCTAAGCAAGGAAAGTGCTTGTATTGCTCTTTTTGAGAACTCTTTTTGAGACAATATTTTGATTGTAAGAGTTGTATGCTCAACACCTTTAACTAGGTGTTTTGTATCCCCTAACAGGGTTTTAAATTCCTCTGGCAAGGAAATGTACTATGTAACAATCAGCTCCTAATAGGGCTAGATCTCCTAACATGGATATAATATTTTAGTACATGGTTGTGAGTATAATCCCCACCGGGGTTTTCCCTTGGCTAGGGTTTCCTTGAGAACAAATCATGGTGTCATGAGTTATGTGTTGTGCTTATATGTTCTTTTCATTTCAACATTATTATGGTTTATTTATAATTGGTTGAAGTTTAAACTAAAGTGTAGTAATACTGATTCAGCCCCCTCTTAGTATTACCTAATCATAACAATTGGTATCAGAGCTATTGGCCCTTGGAGAGAAATCCTAACAACTTAAGGGAGATCATAATGGATTTGGAAAGTTTGCAAGAGAACTTTGAAGCAACACTTGAAGATCTGGACAAAGAGAAGGCTGAGAATGGTGTATTGCAATTCAAATTAAGAAGAGTAGAAGGTTTCATCAGGAAACTAAAAGAACAACTTGAAATTTAAAGAAATCAGAAACACAACCTTATGGACAAGATCCAATAAGATTTAGACAATGATACATCGGATCAGTAAAGAAGTTGAAGCAAGAAAAAGAGAAAATCAATCTTTTGATGATTAAAGAGATTCAACATGAAAAGGATGCAAGGAACAAAGTTGAAGAGTCAATAAAAGAAGCAAATGAGCAGATATGACAAATGAAGACTGAACTTGATCACTATAAGGATAAATTTCAGGAATTGGAGAAATACAATCAGATCTTAAAAGTAGAACTCACCCAATCCAAATTACATATTGAGAAGTTGCACATGAGTAGTGATAAAATTGATGAGCAAAGAGCAAGGCATAAACCTAAAGGAGATATGACTGGAGTTGGATTCAATGAAGTAGAATGTTCTAAGACCAATGAAGAAGCAAATGAAGTAAAGATTGAAGAAAGACCTACTCATGAAGAGCCTAAAGAACAGATCAAACCTTTTAGAGGTAGATGCTTTGGATACAGCAAAGTTGGACGCATGAAAAGAGATTGCAGAAGTAAAGGTACCTCTAAACCCTTTACCAGCTACTGCTATAACTGTTATGATTATGGACACAAGAAAGAAGATTGTAGAAAACTAGACTAGTCTAGGTATAAATAAGATTATGTCAGAGAAGAGTCAACAACCAAGGTCACATGTCTTAAATGCAATAACTTTGGGCATACTGCAAGATATTGTAAGCTACAAGTAAATCAGGAAAGAAGGAAACCACCTACATGTTACAAATGCAACAACCTTGGACACATAGAGAAGTTTTGTAGATACAATGGAGAGAACAATAGAAGAGGACCAAGAGAACAAAGAGGACCACCTCCTGTGGTTATAAGGAAGAATGTTGGTGATAGTGGAAAAATTCTTAAAATGAATACATGGATAAATTTGAGAATCATTTCAAGAAATCAGAAAGCAAAGAGGATGACAAGATATGGAAGGTGAAAGAATTCAATAAGGTATTGGTTCAGGGAGAGACAATAGATGATACTATGTCTTTGCATGATGAGTTCTTTGAGACATCGACCTAGAAGGCCGCATGGACTTAGGGGGAACATTGGATGTAGATAACATATTATATCCAGCCCATGTGTATGTGGACTAAGCTCATGCGAGCTTAGGTATGGTATGTACAAACACTATAGAGTGTGTGGCTGAGAGCACAATACCTGGAGATTCATTTTACGTGTTTGTGAGTTTTGTGTTGACTGGACAACATGCGAAGTTGAGCTACTTGTGATTAATGCACTTAATCAACTTGTGAAGGATAAAAGAGCTTGGAAGATATCTTTTATGCACAATTTGATAATCAATGACTATGAAGAGCAAAGTTGTGAAGCATTGTAGTCATCTAGCAGAGAGATTTCGTGATCGCGTGAAGCAAACTGCCATATTCAAGCATTTTTAAGGTATTTAGACCTATACTCATTAAGAAGTTATGGATGCACCGGTTATCTTTGATGTTGTGGATAGACCTAGGTATAAGTTTAAGAGACATCCATTTAAGTCTTGTGAGGATGATCAAGAAGGAGCATTTTCACAAACCCATGTTGGCGTATTGCACGTAGAAGACATTAGGGCATATATTAATTGCAAATATGAAATCATAGGAGATGTGAATATTTATAGTGAATTGGATGCAATGATAGAAGCAGATGGATCTATGGTAGATGAGTTCAAGCACCTAGAGGATCAGTCTATCATTAAGCTAACCCTACTAGCCGAATTCATGGAAACATAATGGTTTAAAATAATTCTTAGTAGAATTGATGATAAGTTCATATGGATTGGAGAACAACCTATGAAAATATGTGCACAGATGATTCATGATATAACAGGTCTAGATAATGAAGGAGCCCCTCCAATAGCTGAAAAGAATATAATGAAGGAAACAAGTGGAAACCCTAACTCACTCAAAATGGGATAAGAGGGCAATGATAGTCAATGACATCTTTTGGCAAGATGTTAGATTGGTGGCAATGATATTAGGTTACAAACTATACTATAGTAGCAGAGTAACTCTATATCTACTTGTGTTATCATGATGGCCTATAGGATGATCAAGGAAAAAAAGAAGTATAACCTTTTCGAAGTTCTTGCACAACAGCTTACAGAGAATGTAAAGGTGATTAAGAAAGATAGGACCAAAACATTCAGGTTTGGATCTTTGTTGGTTCACATGTATATTCATATTATTCACAAGTTCCCTAACATGCACCCTAGGGCATGGAAAGACAATGTACCCACTGGAATTCACATTTCAGAAAGCTATCAAAGATAGGATAAGAACTAGGTAGATGGAGAGTTATTTGGTATGATTAAGATTCTACAAAGGCAGATGAAGGAAAGGTATAGGATACCTGAAGATTTAGTTGAAAGGTATAAGGACACTATATGTTTCATGGTTGAAATTGATTGTGTGTGTTTTGAGGTTGTGGAACCGAGGAAGAAATGGTGTTACCCTATGGGGTATGAAGTTAGTTTTGAGATTTTGACCATGCAAGTAGAGAATGTACTGGCAACATAGGTAGACCCTACAAAAGAAAGATGGGGAACATATAGGGAGAAATCTTAAAAAGTTAAAGAAGAACAAGAAAAAGTAACCAGAAAGAGAAAGATCAATAAAATTGTGGAGGATATCATTGCAAAGGTGGGAATTACTAGGGAGTAGTAAAAAAAAAAAGAACTAAGATGTCCGAAGCATCTTCAAGAATGGCTATTGATGCACCTACCCCTTCTGAGGTAGAGAAAATAGTAAGTCCTATAACAGATATAATTGACTTATCTCCTACACATGAGAAGACTGTAGAAGAAACTATACTTGCGAGGATTCCTAGAAGATCTACAAGATCTACCAACCAAAGCAGTCCTAAATAAAAAGAGTTAGAAGTGGAAAAGAAGAAGAAGGAAGAAAAGGTAACTGAGAAAGAAGAGGAAAAAGTAGCACAGAAGGATCCACAAACTCTGTGGAAGCAAGACCTTAAATCACTACAAAAGAGAGTGATTAAAGATGGAAACTTGAAGACAATGGACATATATTATGAGAGGTATGATTCTGAAAATCAGGCAATCATTGAAGATACTATCATTGAGTATCTATTGGCCTTTAAGAAAAATCTGTTGGAGATTGAAGGAAGCATTCCCAAGGAACTGTATAGTAAAATGGAGATAAAAAAGGAGTTGGCATAGTCAGAAGATGAGAATATAAGGAACAAAGCTATAGAAGACATTCTACGTGTTGTCTCTGTACAAGAAAGGGAGAAGATAATAAATGAGTTGAAACCCTTGTTGAGGACAAAGGCTAGACTAGTAAAAATCATGGCTAGAAAATATGATGGTGTGATTGAGGACACTCAAAAGGCATTAGATCAAATCCTTATGAGTGATATGCCGAAGAAAACCTCACCTCCTAAGGTCACCAAGCCTACATATTTGGGATTAGGAGAAAGTTCAAAGGTAGCAGATGTAAGTGAGCAAGCTAGCATGCAACCAGACTTTTTTGTCTCTGGTGTGCCTGTGACCCTTGACACTTCGCATGATGTGAATGATCCATTTTTGGATAACTTAGATAGTGTGATGGAAGTTGAAGTACAAGGAAACATAAAGGAAGAGAAAACATAGGAGAAACAAGAAGAGAAGTTACAGGAAAAGGAAATTCAGAAAGAAGAAAGGAAGGTAGAAGAGACTGAAGCAGAAAAGGTAGTTGAGGTTAGAATGGAACATAAGCTAGAACCTGACACCTCCTATACTTTATTGTTGGAAAGTATGGACAAATCAGTGAGTGCTGATGTAGAGAGCATGGATGAGGATGAGCTCATGAGGCTATCCTTCATGGCTTCGCTAAGGCTAAGGAAAGGTCAGTACATAAAGGGGACAAAAGAATAAAAGTAATGACTAGGGTTGTACAGATAGTAAATAAGTTACTTCCTACACCAATTGATTTTCAAGGTAAGGATGAAGTAGAGAACCTAGGCATGGAACTGGATAGCTTTAACAATCACTTTGAGTCATTGCTAAAGACTACAGAAGAAAGGGCAGAGAAGAGGTTCTTGGAGAAGAAATTGAGAGAAGTTTGTTAGTCCATCTCATGGGACGTAGACATTCTCAAGGCTACTACTCTTAAGGCTAAGAGTTGTGTAGCACAACGTAGAAAGATTTACAGTTACTGCATAAGTCCTTGCAAACATGTAAATAATATTGAAGACATTATAGCCAAGGATAGGGCTACACTTGATAGTTTGATGGACAGTTGTGAAACATCTCCACTAACTGTGATTAAAATGGATAAACAAGCATCCAAACTTTTGGATAAGATTAGTGCACTGGAAATAGAGAAAGGTAGAGTGGTAGATAGATTTGGCTTGTTGATGAGCCTGATAACCCCTAAGCTTTCAATGCTTGAGACACATCTATCAAAGATGGAAAAGGTGGAAGGATCAATGTCCAAAGCTACACCTACTAAGCTTAAGGCAGTGGAGACATTGTCATATGCACTAAATGGACTGATCCATGTTAGTAAGATATTGATCAAATCATGGGCCAAGGAAGTGGAGACCTTAGAAAACTCTTTCCAAGATATCTTAAAACTAGTGAGTAAGCACTAAGTCTTATTTGTGCTTAGAAGTTTTTGAAATTTTGTAAGTACCTTTTCCATTGATGTCAAAGGGAGAGGAAAGGAAAGAGAAGAATGTGAAGAGTGAAATGAAGAAAGGAAGAAAAGAGAGGAAGAGAAGAAAAATAATAATAAGAAGAAAAAGATGTAAATAAAAAAAAGTAGAAAAGAGAAAAAGAGAAAAAAAAATATGGGTAGATAGTGCTTTAAACACTTGGTCATTTTTCACTAAGTGTTTCCATCAATGCCAAAGGGAGAGATTGATGGAAAGTGATGTTTTGGGGACCTAGGGATCACTTAAGGGTTGTCATTTATTGCAAAACTTATGCTGGAGTGATTGCATGTAGAGAGTTTTGGTACTGGAGTTACAGTTATAAAAATAACTAAGTACAGAATCAGGATAACAGTGTACTCTAGAACAGTTTTGGTTAGCGATGACATTGTATGATGTATTATGGCTTGCAAAGTTAATAGAAGGTAGTCTAGGATATGTATATGCTTCAGTTAAGTTTGCATGTGTTTTGGTGATCAGAGTAGTGAGATACAATGATCTGAAGGTATGCAAAGTCAGAAAATTAGTGTAATAGGGCACATAAGCAGTTGCGAAGATTAAGGTAAGGTTAGTGGATGTGGTAATGTGCTAAGTTAGATAGATGAAGTATATTGCCAACATTTTGGTAATATAAGATCGCCAACTCTATATTGTTTATCATTTACATAATTTATTATTATGTTTTGTATGGTATTTGTGAAGCCGACTAGATGGAAGATTTTGTATAAGTATAGAGTGTTTTGTGGAAGTGATAAGTATGGATGTGATGATGCAAATCTGAGAGAAGAGAGAAGATGCAAGATCAGTGTTTGATAGAGCTAAAACTGGAACTATCTAAGAAAGGAATGTGCTTGTATTGTTCTTTTTGAGACAGTATTTTGATTGTAAGAGATGTATGCTCACCACCTTTAACCAGGTGTTTTCTATCCCCTAACAGGGTTTTGTATTCCTCTAGCAAGGAAATGTACCATGTAACAATCAGCTCCTAATAGGGATAGATCTCCTAACAGGGATATAATATTTTAGTACATAGTTGTGGGTATCATCCCCACCAGGGTTTTCCCTTGACCAGGATTTCCTCGAGAACAAATCATGGTGTCATGAGTTATGTGTTGTGCTTATATGTTCTTTTCATTTCAGCATTATTATGATTTATTTATAATTGGTTGAAGTTTAAACTAAAGTGCAGTAATACTGATTTTCCCCCCCTCTTAGTATTACCTAATCCTAACAGATTATAGGTACTTCCAATGACATATCAAAGCATGAGGAATATTCCCTTTTAATGAGACACATTTTGTTGTTGATATCTATATTGATCATTCAAGAGAAAATATATATTGATTAAGACCATCCCACAAGACTAGGGAGTGACACTCTCAAGACATGTATTAGTTTGTTTGTCACCTATTTAACATGCATGAATTTGTATTTAGTATATTGAAGTTCAAAATCTTACATATCAAAAGACCATAAATGATGTTAAAATATTTTCATTGATAACTATTTTAGAAAAAAATTTAAATAGTAAAGGTGTTAAATTATTTTCCATTAGATAAATAAAGCCCTAGAGAAAATGAAGAGAGAACCTATTTGAGCCACAATTTTAGCTATTATTATCCAAGTAAACTTTCCTTGTTTTGCATATAAGTGGATGGAGTTGAAAAAATTGATGGTTGAAAATTTGAGTGATTATAAGTACAAGTTTTAGTGAAATATCAAGGTACGAGGAACATTCTCTTCAATGGGACAATTACTACTACAATCTATTTGGATTGTTAAAGAGAAAATATATGAGCCCAAGTTCATGAGAGATTAAAATAAGCCCACAAGCCTATGACATGCCTTCTCTCAAGGAATGTATTAGTTTTCCTCATAACTATTAACATGCATGGAGTGCTACACTATATATGTCTAAATAATTCATGTGTTTGTATTATATATCTATATATTTTTATGTATATACTTCTCCTTCCCACTTGATTATCCAATTATCACTATCCAACTCACTTATCATTAAAACTTGATGGTACATGTCAAATTGAAGGTCCAATTATCACTTTGTTAACATTTGAAAAGAAGATTTATCCTAACCTTACCTTGATAATCTAAACAACCACCTTGAGATTATTGTTAATAATTGAAATGTTAAAATTCATTTGAATGGTTAGGATTACAAGAATTCAAAGAAAACAAACCAATTTAGGTTGATATCAAGAAAATAGAGTTTCATTTAACTTCAATTTGGCTTTCTATGTTTACTTTTGACAAGTTTTCTAGTGTCGCAAATTGCACCTTGTGCATTTATGACACATAAGCATTAGGCCAAGTGCATTTATGACAAAATACATGACTGAGCTTTCATGTTCCAATATCATGACCCAAAAGGTATGTTTCTCATGACTCCTAGCCCATAGTCGATTTGGTCAGATGACAATGTGGTGTATGGACATCCATGCAACACACAAATGTCTCAAAAAGATTCTAAATTCAAAAATCCCATTTCCATATTTGGCCACTTTTGACACGTGTCCCTTTGTTTGGATGTATTCAAAATGATTAATTCCACACATTTTGAGCAACAAATCCCTCCATTCTATTCTTTTGGATGAACAATCCCACTCTTGGCTCTTGCTCTAGCTTCCATAACAAAACTTTGTTGAAATCTACACATGATCTTATAGCTATTTAATATCCTCATCTATCTACATAAGCTATCATCTTAAGAGAGGTCTATGTTGCATAGCACTATCTCTTATCTCTTGTGTATACTATCTTACTTTGATATAGGAGCATCAATCCACCTTATATATATATATATATATTTGGTAGTTCAATTTTGTGTTCTTGATTTAGTTAGCCAAGTTTTTCGGGGGAAATTCTCATTGGTGTGTTAGTTGAAGGAGAATCCCAAATATAAGGTTTAGTTTGTGCAGTAGGGAAGTTGGAAGAATGGTGTGAGGGAACTATAGAAAAAGAAAAAGAAATACAAAATACATACATAGATTGGGATGAGACATTGAGTTGGAGAGAGAGGGACTCATTTGATGGACCAAAAAAAAGAGACATTGATCATTGGAGAGGAAGGGGAATGATTCCCATTCACAAAGGAAAAAAAAAAGAGAGGAATGGTGTGAAGAGCCATTCAAGGAGGGGATATTATGTTGGTTTTGGATTGCATAAAGGAAGGAGGCTCGTAGGTAGGCATGTAGCAATGGAAAGAGGGAATTTGAAACAATAGAAGAAGAGGGGGTTGTATGGAGCATTGGAAAAGAGTGAAATGACAATAAGCTATTTTGAATGAGTTGAATCTTCCCAAGTAACCATGTAGGGTAGGAGTTGAGACTAAGGAAACATGAGGATGTGGTAGAAATGAATAGAGGTGAAGGGAGACACTTGAGGATGCGTATCTTCAATAGTCTTCCTTTCTTCCATCTCCTAACCCATCTTGATAGCTAATTCTTCTAACTCCCTCATGATATTCTTCTTGTCCTTGAGAAGTTGTTTGTTCTCTTGGGACAAGGATTCTTGGGCTGCTTTAGATTCCTTAGCTCCACTTTGTTTAGACAATTTCTCAATGTAGTCTTGAGTCTCATTGATTTGTTCAACAAGTTCTTTTCACCTAGCCAAAGAATGCTTCAACTGATCCTTCAGCTCTTTGATAACTCTTTTAGCTTCTTCAGATTGTCTTTTGTATCTCAAACCCTCCATATTTTCCTTAAGGATCTACCAAATTTATTAGGCTTCTTTAAGGGAACAAGGCTTTGATACCAATTATTAGTATTATAAGGCACTAAGAGGGGGGGGGGGGGGGGGGGGTGAATCGGTGCAACCACAAATCTGAAACTAATACTGATTATTCTTCCAATTAACCAACATAAAAATATAAGTATCAAGTAACAAAACAAAACATGAAAATTCACACAATAAAACACTTGAAACCAAGGTTTTTCATGGAAAACCTTTTTAGAGGGTGAAAACCATTTGTGGGAATAATGCCAACAAGATTTCACTAGAGCACTTGGAAATCAGATCTATTAGGACCAATTACAATAACCCTTTTGAGGTTATACTCGGTTAAGAGTATTTGTAGCTTGGTTAAGAGCTTTGAAGATTTGTTAAATTCTAGTCTATTAGGATATTTCAAACTCAAGCTAATGAGTCACTCTGTTAAAGTATTTATCCTTCAAATCCTATTAAAGATCCTTCTCACCCTATTAGGAGTGATCCTGTTAAAAAGGATTTAGCTTGCTAATTTGTTAGAATCAACAAATAAAGAATGATATGATATTTGCACAGATCCAATGAATTCCAGATCAACTACGTCACTCAGAGAACTTTCATGCCTTTATACTATCTCCAACAATCATCACATACCATCACAACATCAACTAACATAATCACAACAACCATTTATATGCTTGTTCTAGATTGGTGGTAGAACCCTAAAATATTTAACAAGTCGGCCCTTAAATCCAACCTAAACATATGAGTTAGTGCGCCAAAAACAAAACTTAACATCCTTGATGTCGTTCCAAAGCATTAAATCTTGAAAACATGTAGGCCAACCTCTAAGATTTGACCAGAACACCGATCTAACCAACTATATCCATCGGTTCACCATTCTAACTACCAGTTCCACTTCAATATTTAATAACTTTCAGAATACTCCAAGATAAATGATGTGATCGTAGTTATAGATAGATATACCTTTGTAGATGTTAACTCTATGACTATGCACCTTAACTCAATTTCTAGTTCTAGATCTGATTGATTATTGATTGCACATTGTCTTCTACCCAATTGATTGAACACTTAAACATTTCATCACATTGATCTTCACCTCCATTGGTAACAATGATCTATTACCTCATTGAATTAAGTTTCCAGCATTGAAAACACCACAATATATTTGCATGATCAAAGAAACATCATCTTCATCAAATGCCAACATTTGGATACAGTTGAGATTAGTATGGATATTTTGGAGCATAATGGTGGATGCTCACTCTTGAGCCTTGTGTTGAGTGACCCCGGTGATGTGGATTGACATTTTTGTGTAAAATGCATCTCTCTATATTTATGGTAGCATATTAGATATAAAAATGGATTTGCATGATTTTTAATGTACATATTATCATGTTTTATGAGTTTCAATGCTATTTATGTTATGAAATTTAAATTTGAACTTGTTCCTTGCAATTATGTCTCTTGGAAATGGAGAAAATATTTGAGATAATGGTACCCTTAAGAAAAATTAAGTGGTTTATATTGTATAAATTTCTTGAAAGATGATGAAATGGTAGAAATTTATGTACTATTATATGAATTGGAGTAATGTTTACATGTGAATTGAGGAAAAATAATGTCAATTGTAACCCATTAGGAACAATGTGTATATTGTTGATAGAAAATGAATGCAAAATTCTAGTTCAGGGATTTTCTGGGGGGATGAGAATAGGATTTATTGGCGAATTGTGTGTGAAAAGTATGCTTTAGTGTGTTTATGGTTAGTAGTTTTACAAGGAATTAATCCAAAATGTCACTTTTTCTAGAGTAGATGACTTAATTACTAGTACGAAAGAAAGTATATGCTTGTAACATTGATGATACTAGATGAAAATATTACAGATTACTAGAATTTGAGATGGGATAAATAGATGCATATAGTATTCCATGACTGTGTATATGAGGATTGTACTAATTTTGTTTACGGGTTTTCTATCAAACATATGTATTATTGATAATGCTTATAAGATGCTACACGACTAATGTGTGAAGTGTTTCTATTTTAGCCTTTTGTGACTTTCAAGAGTAAGTCGAGCCTTGGGGGGAGGATGTAGTGCCATCCAAACTCTATCTCTGTAAGCAAGTAATGTAGTTTTGGACCCTAGCTTGTATGCAATAGGAGTTAAGCATAAATAATATATTGATGTACTATGAGTAATTTTTTTCCATTTTATGATTGGAGAATCAATTTTATAATAGTTATTGTAAATTAAATGGTACCTAATAATATTGATGATTCTTTTTGGATAATATGGTTACTTGATAACTAATTAGGATGATATGTTAGCTAGATGAATTATGGCATTTTGAGTATTCAAATAGTCACTTATATGTTTTTAAATCACTGATGTACTAATGCATGTATCTACAAATGTTTAGCTACTTCTATGCTTATATTACTAGTTTTGGTTGATCTCATTTGACATGTTTGTATGAAGAGGGAAAAAATCATAGTTACTTACTCATGAGGTCCACACAATTTATCAATTCCCTTCATTTCCTATCACTATTTTATATTATATACATATATGTGCTTTGGCTATTGTACTAATGTGGACATGCACCATGCATAAACTTTGCATAAATTAGTAGGTGTGAGTGTGTATAAAGATAAAAATATAACCCAAAAGATGGTTGAAATATGTTTTAATCATATGGCCAACTAATTCCCCTAGCCCCACTTGTCATTCCTAGTTTGGGTGATAATTGCCGCATTGCTTATTTTGGCTAGCTAGTTACTGTGTGGTAACAACTAGCTATCTTACCTGGTATGTTGAGTTATGTGCTTGTTTGTATGGTTTGATTTACGATGTTCATAATGGTTCCAAATCAACATGTGATTTTATTATGTATTTGTACATTAGATGGAGTCGTCAGCTAATATTATAAGTATATTGTTGTTGTTGTCGACTAGTGTTGTTTGGACATTTATTTTAATTGGGGATTTTAATCCTTTGACTTTGGATTTTAATTTTAGAACTTATTTTTATAAAGATAGTTTGATTTTTTAATGTGATTTTATGTTTTTGTAAGGAGTATTTTAATTTATAAAAAGATCATGTTTGAACTTATCTATGGATTTTTTCTTTTAAATTTTCTCAAGTTTTGGAAAATCCTCATGTGATAATTTGAATTTGAGGTTGAAGGAGAATTTTCGGTGGAGATCTTTTTGTGGGTACTTGAGCAATGGATTTCTCTCATTGAGCCATCCCTCTCCTCAAAATTTTGTTTAGATTGGTGAGTAATTTCTCATCTTTTATTAATTTATTAGTTTTGGGCATGAAGAGGTAAGTTATTGAATTTCATCCAAAATTTTTGAATGGAGTTTGATTTAGTGGGTTGAGAATGGTTGAAATAGAAATTATAGATTGGATTTTTCCTTTGTAAATTATTTGAGAAAATTTGTTAACGATTTCATTACTTTCTTCTAAATTCTTGTAAAAATGAGGATTTGTTGTCCATAAGTTTTTCAAAGATTGTTCGGACATATGAAATATTGAAATGTGAGTTTTTTTGTGTAGAAAATCAATTGGTAATGCAATATATTTTTTAGAATTTTTTGGACGAGTTTGGAGAAATTTGAGGAATCACCATGAAGGCATTCTATGCACCCCGTTTGGTTAAACTTTCATTAAAATTGTGGTTTTCGGTGAATATTGAATGAAGTATGGATGTGTGTGAATGCTTTGCACCTTCATGAAATTAGGATTAATATCTAACAATCTTAGCAAATACAATGGAAATTTAAACTAAGAATTGCATATGAATCCATGACATCTCATGGCTCTCTAATTAGATGTGGTAAGTAGAGCTCTCAGCTTAATCTCCACTAGTGACACTTCTAAAATGAGAAATATGATACTACAAATGCTTATTCTAGCTTACTAACTCTCAAATTGATACAAAGATAATTCAAATGATCTTGATTGCTTTGAAAATGACTATAATGAGGATGCTTTGCAAATGAATTTCTAAGATGATTATTGCTCTCAAAATGTCTCATACTTATAGTAAAATCCCAAGGGTAGGGGGGTAGAGTGAATTAACCATTATTTACCTTTCGTTGAGTCAAATACTTTGCATTGTTCATAAATGGGGGGACAATTTAAATGTTTGTCTCAAAGCTTTGGACAAAAGGACAAAATTGAGTGGTTGAGATTGAAACTTTAAAATGAGTGATCAAGAATCATTTCTTTTTGAGTGATTTGTGTCTTTTTGTCCTCAATTTTCATTGGTTGCTCAACTTTGTTGAAAGATATTAGGATTAATTAAATTCAATTAATTGATTAAATTTAGCCATGTAGGGGAATAGGTTCATTTTGATTTTTGATTAAACAACTATACAATTAATTGTTTAAAATTAATTATGTAGTGCTTTTCACCCCTTTAAGCTTTGATTTAATTATTTAACATCATTATTTGATTTTTCCTTTGATTTAATTAATTTTGTCTACTTTGATTTAATAAATGTCCATTTTTATTGATTTGATCCTTTTTTATGACATTTAATGCATTTTGATGATTTTGAGCCTTTTAATTAGTTTTAAAGCACTTGTCCATTTTTGAGTGTCTAGAAGGCAAAATACAATCCATAAAAAGGTTCATTTCCCAATTGGCCGAAAAATGTCATTCATTCACAAGGTTGCTACACAAAGATATTATTTTCATGTGGGATGAAGAATGTGACCAAGCCTTCACTTTATTGAAGACTTATCTAATAAATCCACCCATCCTAATGCCACCAATCAAGGGAAAATCATTGTTGCTGTACATATCCGCTATCGAAAGGTCTCTAGGAGTGCTTTTAGCGCAAGAAGATGAGCAGGGAAAAGAAAGAGCAATCTACTACTTGAGTAGGACATTGATCAAATACGAACTTAACTATACATTTATGGAAAGTGCTTGTCTAGCGATTGTCTTTGCATCTCAAAAATTGAGACATTATATGTTGATGCACAAGGTGAAGTTAATTGCCAAAATTGATCCTCTAAAGTATTTGCTAAGCAAAACTGCCTTAACGGGTAGGATAGCAAAATGAGTCATGATATTAAGTGAGTTCGACATTGAGTATGTGGATAGGAAGGCAATAAAAGGACAAGTGATAACAGATCACTTAGCTAAAAATCCATTGACTTCTACACAAACCATTCAAGTGTCATTGACTACTCCCTTATTGTTATTCTTCAATCCATACCGATTATAGCTATTGGACCAATTCTTATTCTGATTGTTGTTATTATTGTTGTTATTGTTGGTGGAGTTATTCTTGGTATCTTTATATAATTTCAACTCTCCACCCTTAACCAACACTTCTTCTGTTGTTACTCCATTCTCTATGAGGTCTTGGAAGGTCTTGGGGCATTGCATTCTTAATCGATAGTTCATCTCGTTGCTTAAGCTATAGATGAATATATCCATCTTCTCCTTTTCAGGCACACTCCTAGGATACCTAGCAAATATTGTCCTCCACCTTTGTAAGAAAGTGAGGAATGCTTCCCCATCCTTTTGTTTAGTATTACATAATGTTATCATCATGACCTCATGCTTGATGTTGTATGAGTAATGGGCCACAAATTTTGAAGCTAGTTCTTCAAAGGTTTTTATGCTAGATGGTAACTTAGAAAACCACTCCATGGCCATACCTCCTAAGTTTCTTGGGAATAGTCTCATTAAATAGGTGGTATCATGCATGAACTCTAAGCTCAATGCACAAAACTCCCGTAAGTGATCTTGTGGATCTGACATTCCTTCGTACTTGTCATACTTGGGAAACATGACATTGATCGGGAATGGTGCCATTACTAGACTTTTATCAAACGGGAATGGACACAATGCTTCGATAGAAAAGGGTTTAGGAGCCCCGCTTTGCTTGATTGTATCCAGTTGCATTTGAAATATCTTAAACTATTTGTTCATGATGTCAATGGTACTCTCTTCAACTTTTGGTGGTTTAAGTTGATTCACATCATAATCTCGTGGAAGCTTAAGACCTGCTCAGGCTAGGTCCATGAAATACTTCTCTTTATCTCTTGCCATTGCTTTTTCCATGAGTCTTATGAAATAGGGGCACTGAATGGCTTCATCAATCTTGTCATCAGTTTCATCATCGACAGTTAGTTCAGTATTAGTTCTTTGGTGAGTGGTATCAATTCCTTGAGTGTTTTGATCCGTCCCTCCACTATTGGTATTACCTTAATTATTCATGTCAATACCTCCATAAGTTGCATCACCTTGGTTGTTTGGGTCGATGCCACTATTGATGTTATTACCCAAGCCATCGTGGTACATCATGTTGTCTTCCACTTCTTGTTCAAGTGATTTTTGGGGTATTCTTGGGGTGGTAGAATCGTCACCTAGGTAAGGGAGCTCTTGCCTCAAATAAGACCTGTCTACTTGCAAGGTTTTCTTGACGTAGTAGGATCTAGTAAAAGAAAGCATGAACCTTGGAGAATAAGAGTTGATATTGCCCGTGGTCAAATCCTCATGAAATTTATAAAAATTGTGTAGAACTAGGATTTACGACTAGGCTAGATGTTGGAACAGTAAGAACACGAAAAAGGGTATCTGAATATGTGATAAAAATTTTTTGAACCCCTTGGTAAGTACTCATTTTTTGCCCTTTTGTGTTTCTGGGTGTCACTTGCCTGAGTGTAGGCGTGACTTAAAGTATTGTACGTGTGAGTTGGAATTGTGTTAGGCGGCACACTGCAGGTATGCATGCGACACTTGACTATTGATAGGCATTTTTCCAATGTTTTTAGGCATCACTTGATATATCTCAGGTGTGACTTGACGGTTGATACACATTTTTTGAATAGTCACAGGCGTGACTTTACTATTGACATGCATTATTTCTCTGTGCACAGGTGGCACTTTGCTGACCAGGGTGTAAATTTTGGATTTTAAAAATTGCAAGATCAATTTTCTAGAATTTTCTTGTTTGAAAATGGAATACAATTGCAACACACACATTAATTTTAACCATGTCCCTAAAACACACTAGAGTGTATATTCCAAGCAGCCTACCTATAGTCAATTTTGGATTTTAACATTTTGGCTCTATGAGGTGGCTTGCTATTTATCAAGGATTTAATGTAGATTTCGTTCAAATAGATCTTAAACTTTCATCCCCCAAGTATGTTAAGGGGCTTCCCACACGCATAAAAATATGATTTGGCACAATCCGTGAGGACTACTAGAGGAAGTTCAAAAAATTTAAAATCCATTTGTCACACACCCCATTAAGGATGCATGCATTTAATTTTATAGTGGGTTGGATTCCCGCCACAAAAGCAAGTGTATCCCACTTTGGCCTGTCCCTCTCACTGGCCTTGTTAAGGAAAACTTGGGAGGCGAGCCCACTAATTCTCTACCATGTTCATTCAAAGCAAGGAAAGTGGAATTAAGGTCAAGCTTTTGGGAATTTGGTTCACTGAATGGTGAAGAGCATATCCCTAACTTTTCCTTTAGTTCCCAAACACAATTAGCAATGGTCAATTGATTTCACCCACTAACTATAGGGATTTGAGTATTTCTACTCTCTTCCACAAACAAGGGGCTTTGATTTTTATGTGCTCAATTCCTTAATCCTCCTTAATTACTGGATTCTTGAAATGCATCAATGCCACAAGTTAAGGGAAAATATTGACTAGTTGAGGCTTACCTTTTCCTTGTAGCTAACTGAAGTTAGGGGCATTTTTAAGTGATTTCATTATTTTTATCCTTACCTTGGCAATAGCTCCCTCCAAATGTGCTTTTCCACCAAAAAGTTAGTCAACACCAACAATCACAATGAGGGGAAACCAAATTGAAATCGATGAAGAAATAATTATGTATTGAACCTTAAGCACCTTATTTGCAAATTTTTAAGGAAAAACTTGAATTAAGGAGTAAAAATCCAATTGAGAGAAACAAATTTCATTTTGTAAGCTTCAATAGTTGCAAGGTAATTTTGATATACCTAGTTTTCTTCCTCTTGTGGTGTCTCAAGAACAACCTTGATGTGTGCAACATTTTCCTTCTTGATCCTCTTAGCCAATGCCTTTTCTTCTTGATTAAACTTGCTTTCTGACTTTTTAACCTTTTTATGCCTGCTCATTTACAGTCAAAATGTACAAACAAAGAGTTAGATAATTGAATTGATCAATCTGACAACAAATTAAGACAACAGATTGCAGGTGTCATTGTCCAGCTAATACACGTAACTAAATTGTTAGCAGGTGGAACTTTAATAATAGCGAGCATCACTTTCCAGTGGCTCAAGCATTATTTAAATTTGCTCAAGTGTGACAATTTATTTACTATGCATGATAATTTACGTAAAATGCGTAAGATAAGTTATTAAAAGTGACAGTTCACAAAAATTAAGCGTTAGTTAGAAGATACTAGGCATGACTTTCTGTGCAAATTGTGTCGTAAAGCCTATGACAGGTAGTAGAAGTTAGCTAACACATGACACTTCTCTTGTAGTAGGCATTGCTTTGCAGTCCCGAGCGTGACACTTTATCTTCCAGGCGTAACACTTTACCTAGTAGGCATCAGATGACTGCTACAAAGCAGCAGAACAATAGGTACAGGCGTCAGTTAATGCTTTGTAGGTGTCATTTTACCTATTTTCTGCAAAATTTTCACGTAAAAGTGAAGATACAACACACAAAGAAATGATAAAAATGTTAGAAATGAGGCTTAGAGACCCATGGTGGGTGCCATTTGTGTGTGAATGCTTTGCACCTTCATGAAATGAGGATTAATATCTAACAATCTTAGCAAATACAATAGAAATTTAAACTAAGAATTGAATATGAATCCATGACATCTCATGGCTCTCTAATTAGATGTGGTAAGTAGAGCTCTCAGCTTATTCTCCACTAGTGACACTTCTAAAATGAGAAATATGATACTACAAATGCTTATTCTAGCTCACTAACTCTCAAATTGATATAAAGATAATTCAAATGCTCTTGATTGCTTTGAAAATGACTATAATAAGGATGCTTTGCAAATGAATTTCTAAGATGATTATTTCTCTCAAAATGCCTCATACTTATAGTAAATTCCCAAGGGTAGGGGGTAGAGTGAATTAACCATGATTTACCTTTGGTTGAGTCAAATACTTTGCATTGTTCATAAATGGGGGGATAATTTAAATGTTTGTCTCAAAGCTTTGAGACAAAAGGACAAAATTGAGTGGTTGAGATTGAAACTTTAAAATGAGTGATCAAGATTCATTTCTTTTTGAGTGATTTGTGTCTTTTTGTCCTCAATTTTTATTGGTTGCTCAACTTTGTTGAAAGATATCAGGATTAATTAAATTCAATGAATTAATTAAATTTAGCCATGTAGGGGAATAGGTTCATTTTGATTTTTGATTAAACAACTATACATTTAATTGATTAAAATCAATTATGTAGTGTTTTTCACCCCTTTAAGCTTTGATTTAATTATTTAACATCATTATTTGATTTTTCCTTTGATTTAATTGATTTTGTCCACTTTGATTTAATAAATGTCCATTTTTATTGATTTGATAATTTTTTATGAGATTTAATGCATTTTGATGATTTTGAGCCATTTAATTGATTTTAAAGCACTTGTCCATTTTTGAGTGTCTACAATGGATAAGGTTTCTCATATGTGCCTTGTGGGTTCCCATTATCTATAGATGCATTGGATAAGTCCTAGAGTTACCAACATGAAAATTATTGAGTCATGGTGTGGTGAGGCAATGGGTCATTATGCTCCCCACCTTAGATATAGGTTTATCGGATTTTCAAGGGTCTCAGTGCAGTGATGTAATAGGTTATTCTATTCATTTTCAAGGCCTTGAAATGTTTGAATCATGATGCAATGAGGTGATGGGTTATTCTATTCCTCACTAGGGATATGTGACAACACTCCCATTTTGGAACTACACACCCCCTTAGATTTCCTTGTGAGCCAGTGGTTGTTGAACTCATTAAATTGCATGATGTATATTTCTTGACCTTTTTTGTGGTACACTTGGTTGTGTGTGTGATACCTTATGTTTGGTGTGATCATGTCTCTTGTGGATTGTGTGATGAAATGATTTAAGTTATTCATTATATTTCCACCTTGTTTGGATGGATATGCACCCTTGGTGATTGTGGTGCTAGTTTCATGTGGTCATATTTTATTATGATTATGGATTTATGTTTCTTTGGTATGTATGTGTATATCCAGTATGAATGCCTTCCTCATGTGGTTTCAGTCATATGGTTATCTCCATGAGAACAATGGAAGAGGGTCTGAGGGTCCTCATGATTAGGTGGCATGACCAACTAGCGTTGGGGACTAGAGTATAGGTGTTGAGTAGTCCCAAAATTATATGTAGACTCTTCTTTGACTATATAATCATTTGGCTATAATCATGTACTTGCAATGTATTTAAGATGGATGTATACTCATTTCATGATTTTTTATTCCTTGCAATGAAAAAATAATGCCATCATGATTACCATATAGATTATATCTGTTTGTATTACTCCTTGATTGATCTTGATCTTTTATTGATGTATCTGGCATACTTAAGGTTTCCATATTGTATATTCCTTCTCTCATGATCTTATGATGCTATTGATGATGTGTTCTTGGAACTCATGTAGTAGGTTTGTTTTGTACTCATAACATTATGATTTATGCTTCTAAGAGGATAGATATAGTTGTAGGATAACTTAGTTGGATGCATTCATGTACATAAAATGATACTTGATGTACTAACACTTATGTTAATGATGTACTCAATTGGATATGGTGAATATAAATATAATTATAATGGTATATATAATGGATCTTGAGATGTATTGATATTGTTGGATTCTAGAATGTTTGAGCTTGCATCTCGGGTACTTCCTAGTTGATCCTTACCATGATCAATGGTTTATGTATGGATAATTATGCTAAACCTCGTAACTTGGCATTTACTTGGATTATATATATCATTTTCCATTAGATCATTGGACATTTTGATTTGATATTACTTCTCTTAAGTATGTGTGAATGATGTGTTAACCTTACTATTGATTTCATTATACTAAAGTTACATGATGTATCTTTAATGTATTTGATATTTTAAAAAAATTGTCTACTTGTTATTACTTATTTGGGTTTGGTCAATGTTGGTTACCCTTTTCATGAATCTGTAGCCAATGGATAAGTGATCTGATATGCAAAAATAAATATTTTGAGGTCCATTCTTAGTAGATTGAGATTCCTTGTGAGTTGCTAAAAGTTGTAGATATTATCTACTACATCATGAGTGCAAAACATTTTGAAGGATATTGACATAGCACAGAAGTGACGATGAATAGAAATGAGAAAAAATGAAAATTCTATTTTTTAGCATTTTTCTATGTTTCAAAAAAGTGCATTTGTGGAGGCCTTAAGGGAGGAATTTGGGGTTGAAACTATCGTCTATCCTTTAACATGATTTATTGATGGTTTTTTTAAGGGACTAAATTAGATCTCTTGAAGACCTTTCCAATGGTGTATGCTATTCTAAATTCTAAGCAATGAGTGATAAGTTATGCCCTCACAAAGTTGGGGTAACTAAATGTAAAAAATGGTTTAGTCTCTACCAAATTTGTGAGTTATTTTCCTTTGGTATTTTATGTGCGCTCATTGTAGTGGATGTCACACGTTAGCACCATGGATTTTTTCAAGTCTCAAAAGGAGGAAAAGTTAAAAAAATTCCCACTAGCATGCCACATGTCTTATTTGTGGCTAAGATAGTTAATGAACCTACAGGGTCCACATCCTTCAAGGAAAAGTACCATGATCCAATGGAGAAATTCATGAAAGATTTGATTCAAAAGAAACAACCACACACATGCCAAAAGGGTACATGATTATTGTGAGTGGACTTTGAAATTTATTCCCTCATGATGGTGATGACTTTGAAAAAATTTCAAGTGGCACCCATGTTGCACACATGGAAGGAGAATAATGATGTAGAGATAAACATCTCAAGATAGTTGTAACAACTACCATGATGAGTCTTCCACATGGTAAATTTTTAGGGCCCCTTTTCAGTTGCATTTTTAAGATTCAATTCAAGGATATCATATATGTAAGCATGCAAGAACATTGCAAAACAAATCTTTTATACTTATGGATTTATTTTTCAAGAATTTTGGGGTCTTTTGTTCACTATTTTGAAGGAGAAGAACAATTAGAAATAGCCACAGTCTCATCTTTTTAGACCTTAGCTTATATTTCAGTTAATCAATAATTTCAAATAAATGTCCAGGTCTTTGAATCATATCTTTTACCCCTTCAATAATTTGTAATAGTTTTTGGTTTGGGATTATACTATTCCATTTTGGTGAGAAATATTCTCATAGAATAGTTATTTTAGTGGGATAATAGGAACATCTTCTGCAAACCTTAGTGGATTCTTCTCATGATAAGATTTGAATATTCTACTCTATGTTTGTTTGACTTTAGCATTATGTTCTCTTTCCAACAATGAAGAGCATGTGGCATTCTGTGTTCATATCTCAAGGTTATATGTTCTTGTTATTTTTGAAGAGAAATCCAAAGGGTTTTAAAATCTTTGGTGCATCACCTTAGTTTTTGTGTTTAATATTTCTTCCCCTTTCGCAAAAACACCAATATGAAGAGCCGGTATCTAAAATCCTAGAGGTTGTTTCACATGGAATAATTTGTCCCACTTTACCGACTACCCTTATTTAGGTGCAAGCATTTTAAGGATTAATAATTCCCTAGAGATAATATTTTGTTTAGAAAAAGAATACTAGTGGGGAATTCATGGTTAATTATACCTATCTTCTACTTATTCACGAGGGGAGTAATAGAAAATTGTGGAAAAGAGTCTAGAGATCTCAACTTATTGCAAAGGTTTTAACTTGTTTTGGTAGATAGTCATGCACACAAAAATCCTTAGACAAGACAATCTCACTAAGCATAGATTTCAACTGCCAAACTATTATGTCCTCTTCATTCACGATGTTGAATTTATTGATAATCTTCTTATACACTACTCATTCACACATGACCTATGTAATTTTTTTTTTCAATTGTTTCAAACTTACTAGGTTATGAATAAAGATGTCCAATTAATCAATTGCAAAATTTATTTATATTCAATTTTTTCAAATTGACTAGGAAGGGACTTCTTTCAATCCCCTTATTAGACAACTCTAGTGGAAAATTCATGTACACTTGAGTTTGACAATTTGGAAGGATAGAAATAATAAAATCTTTTGGGGTGTGGAATGCCCGCCTGATGTTTTTTTCTACATTTCCATAGAGTGTTACTAGGAAACTCAAATGTCACAACATGGCCTTGCCCCCATCCTTCCTTCCTCCTCTTGATCATCAAATTGAAATGAATTAGAACCTCCTAGATTCTTTTGCAAAGTGTGAATTTTCTAAAAAATAAAAAGAAAAAGCACAAAATGGACCCCCCTATACCTGGTTGGTCCAATCTCAACTTTGATGAATTGCAAAGCACTCTTAGGGGTTAGTTGTTGCAAGTTGGGTAATAAGAAAAAATATTAGAAATTTAGTAGCAACCTATAGTGATGCAATGCCGGAACACACAAGAAACCAAGAAGAGGTAATGGAACTCCTTTGAGGGATCAAGATTACACACTCTATTGGTATTAGAACCCTTTCAATTGAAGGGGGTTACAAGCTCATCATCGATGCTATTAAAGGACTATCCAAGGACAACTGGTTAGTTGAGGGAATTCTGGAGGATGTTCAAAATATCCTACTAGATTTTAAATCCTTCATCATCAGTCACATTTATAGGGAAGGAAATATGATAGTAAACTCTCTTTCTGCTTGTAGTTATAATCTAGAAGGGTTGATGTCTTGGAGAAATATCCATTCTCTTTTATCAGACATTCAAATGCTCTTGAAGGGAAAGTGTTAAACTTCAAATGGGGATGACATGTACTGCTTTATATTGATTATGGTTCCTCCTTTGTACTAGTTGGTATTGGATTTTTTAAAACCCTAACCAGTTCTATGCTAAGTGAGAGTGTTGGACTAGTGAAAATAATTTGGATTTGAATATAGGGTTGATGACATGATAATATGGAAAATCCTTTTCCAAAAGGATATTAACTACCATCTAAGGTACCACGTATTACTCTATCTAGGTGGCCCCTAAGTAATCATGAAAAATATAAAAATTTGAAGGAATACCCTATAATGATGAGATGACATTACATGATCAAAGATGGTCAAATTAATATTTTTCATAGCCTCTCTTGTAATGGTGTGGACTCCTTATACATAGTGTTGAAAAGACTACTTCTTGTGGGTTGATTTTAGTTCACATGAGCAATTTTCTTAGGGGGATGGTTTAATGATATTACCCAACCAAATGAACATACTTGTCCTACCTTTAAATCACTATGTGATAAAAAAAAGTTTCATTAACTATATCAAGGGTTATAGTTTTCTCCTTGGAGTTGATTACCTTGTGTATTCTATTATAGTGATGGGGGGCAAGGGGGGGAGTCTGTATCGAGCCTAGGAAGATAAACAATTTCAATAATGGACCTATGTAACTATATTGAATTCATTAACAAATTTGACATGTTCTTGTCTATCTAATTTGTGAGCTCCTAGGAAGGTAGGAGAGTTATTCTTGGGGTATCTCCTTTGAAATTAGTGAGGAGGTCATCACTATAGCTACTAGGTTATCTATTGATGGAAGGAAATGGAAGAAGCCTAGTCAAGTGGTCGATAACAATAGTTTGAATAAGTTCTTTAAAGTGAGGATCCAGTCAAAATTCAAGGAGGATATGAAAGATCTCAACTTCCACAACCTTGGCGCCAGATCTCATGAACTATTAATTTTACTGTATGCCCCTTCTTAACCAATTTTGGAATCATGAAATCATCTCATTTCCTTTGATCTTGTTAAATTAGCTTGAGAGTTTTATGTTTGAAGCTAAAGTAAGTTCATGTACTGAGGGTAATAAATCTATCTCCTTGCAATAGGGTCTCATTTTTAGGTTATACTACTTCCACATGGCTCTCTATCCTTTCAAGCCCATTTCTTTCTATGTGGAACCTATTTCATAGTCCCTCATGCTTGCTAGCATCATTGATATGCCAAGGCAGTGTTAAAAGAATGATATCAGGTACTTGAGATCCTTTAAGATCGTCGATCATCCTAACACTCTGCACATCATGAACTCTGATATCCTTGCTCTAGATTCTTGCATGAAAGGTAAAGTATCCATGTCCAACTCCAAAAAGAAGGGACAAAATATTTCTCCCCACCAATAATGCTAAATTATATGTCTAAGAGGTGAATAGTGAAGATGAGGATTAGGTGGATGAGGAACACAACACCCCTCATAGATTTAATAGATTGGCCACAAAGTCTAAAAAGAAAGGAAAAAAATGCTAGTTGATTATGATTTAAAGTAAAACACAGAAACAAGGGAATCATAAGTTTGAAAGGGAAAGTGTCAAAACTAAGAATATGAAGTGTGAAGATAATAAAGTCAATGCTATTGGTAGTTCAAATATGTTTACCTCTAACATCTTGACCCACATATTTGATAAATTGAAGGATGGTTCCATTAATCTTGTTATAGACATGCTACCAAATGAAGATAATCCAATTTTTCCTAATCCTAATTTGGCTCCTACACAAAATTTGGATAAATTGCAGAGTGAGGTGAACAATATGAAGAACAAAGTTTGTGAAATGGAATGAAAACTAGGGAGAATTTATAGGTTTAGCCGGTGAGTAATGTGCAATTCTGAAACTTCCCTATGCCCACTGCAACATAAGATGTTTCGCAATGATGGGATGATGAAGGCAATTATAAGTATTTTTTTAATTCCTCACATAATATTGGACACGTGTGTTACACTAGTCAGGATGTAACATCAGATCCTCCCATAATTCTTAAACACTAGTTGGTCTAGGTTGCAACCCCCTACCCATTTGAGTTTTTTGAAAATATTTTACTTTTTAGCCTAGTTGTCTTTATGGACTCTAGTTTTCTTCCCTATGTTGTCGATTGTAGGAGTAGGATTTTGGTATTTTATTTTATGTATGGTAGTACTTTGTATTATTGTAGAAACTTTAAGGGTTATAGATTGCATGACTATGACCTATGCTTTCATCCTTTACTTGTTCTGTTCTAGACTGCTTTTGATGTTTATCTGAGCTATTAGTGTGTTTTATTTGTACACTCTTAGGATGTAGTTTTATAGGTGTCAACACCCTTGTTTTGATGTTGATTAATATAAAAAATAATGAAAGGATATTGTTAAAACACTTGGGAAAGACCATCTTGCTCCAAAATCTCCCCTCACAATTATCTTCTTATCCTAGTATTACATGTATGGAGATCTAAGAAGTATATATAGGTATGAGACATAGAGTAGAGGTCACAATCGTGATCAAAAGATAGCTTCTATTTAAAGAAACAAAGAATGGATCCCCCAAGGAATTTGGGTGTATGAATAAATATAGATGTGTGGTTGACCTTAAGGGGGAATAAAAATAGAAAAAGATCCTTACAAAGGGAACTCCCCATAAGATTCTTCTTTTGTACTCTATTTGGTGCATGTTCATCATTGAATCAATTTAATGTTGGGTTGATAGCCAAATAATTTAAGCAAAGGTTCAAACTTAATATTTAGATAAGATAACTAATGTATCTTTCTATATACCAAGTGCTCTAATAAAGATAAAATAATGGATATATTCAAATGTAACTAATGATCATCATCTAGTAAATAAAACATGCTTTTTGATGTGATACAATATTTTTGGCGTTGCAAGACTACACATTGATAATGATCACATTGTGTTTGATGAGAGGTTTGGTGCCCTTATGATTGTTGTTTCTTCTCCCTATAGGTTCCCAAATCAATAGATTGAAAGTTCTCAAAGTATGCCAAGCTTTGTGCTCGAACTCTCGAAATGATTTGGCCAACAAATGAGATTAACCAAGTAATAGTTAGACTCCCCTACACTTCAGGCTCTGTGAGACCTAGATGGATTAACCTTCTCACCAACTGGCTCTTCAAGTTGATGTTTTTATAGAATTTGGTATCTTTCTTCTGCTTCTAGTTTCTACTTCAAAGTGGCACATGTTCAAAATAGAATGACTTGTTTGTTGATTACTTGATTGCTTCTAACTTCTTTATCTATCTTCCTTCTATCACTACTTTCTACGTTGTTTCTACTATTATCTACTTAATCTAACTGATTTACGGTCACACTTCAATCTATTTCTATTTCCACACTTGTATCTCTGTACATCTAATTTGCAACTATCTTCTACTTCTTGCTTATCTTGATGATCTAGCTCACTTTTACTTCTATCTACCTTTTACATAATTTTAACTAATTTCTTTAAGTTTTCTTTATGAAATTTGATTTATTCTTCAAATATTATGAATATAGTCTCCTCTTGCAAATTGACCAGTGCCTTCCTTCCTTGGGAAATAGAGTCACCCCTCTTCTAACCCTACGTATAATTATGAAAGACAACTTTTTAAACCCACCCCTAGAGAGTCTATCAATTACTCAACCCTCAATGTTACAATTAAATATTTTCAATTATAATTAGTCTGATTGAATTTTATTCTTACAGAAAGATCAATCAAAATATAATGCAAATAACTGCCTTTTATCTCAGATGCATTCTATATTTTTCTAACTTTCAATTATAACATAAAATCTTTACTCAAGAATTTAAAGTAATAACCACAAATAATAAGTAGTTATAACAGAGAACTGATCAAAATATGAGAATTTCCACAATTGACAAGAAATGGAAAATGCTGATTGTATTCATTAAAAGGAAACCCTAAGTATCATCATGTCTTTGCCGAATAAAAATTCTATCTTATTTCCCCTTTTTTCACGGTTTTGATTTTCTCCTTTTATAACATTAAGGAGTCTTTTCAAAGAGTTACAACATTCGATAACAAAACCAGTTCGCCCTACAGCATTTAAGACATGTTTGCATTCACTGTCTTTATACATACATCTCTAAAAATATTTCAAATTATTTACAGACCTGAAATCTTTATACATACGATCATAGACTATAACAATCAGATTTGACTTGTAAAATAATTATTTTGCACAGTAAATATTGACTTCTAATTCAAACAATGCTACTAAAAATTAAACAAATTTAAATCCAAAATAAAATTAAAATTTATATTTTTTGAATTGAAAGCTGATTATAAAGAAAAAAATGCAGTTTAAAAAGAATAAAAGAAAACACAGCAAAAAAAAATTGGACATTGCCATTAAAGGATAAACAAGTTTAAATCTAAAATAAAATTAAAATGTTATATTCCTTATAATTGAACAAAACTGATTATAAAGGAAAAGACCCAGTTAAAAAAAAACAAAGGAAAAACTGGAAAAGTTACAAAATTTCCAGGTATTTCAGCTATGAAAATAACTCAACTATCCAAAACCAGCAGACTAACTCAAAACAAGCTATAAAATGGCAGATGAATTATAAAGTTATGACTGCTATAGAAATGTTATATCTACCATGAATTAGCTTGAAACAGGAAAAGGAGCTCATCAAATGGCATTTGAAGAGGAATCCAGGTTTCTGTTAATTCTGTTTCTTGAGGAATCCATGCTTCTGTACTCAGTTGCATTTCCAGAGGAATCCATGTTTCTCTTAAATTCTCCATTGCCATTGAACATGAATGAATTGCCATTGCCCATGAATTCATGGTCTTCAAATCTTCAGCAAACATATCAAAAAACAATTTGTTCGCATCCTGTGGGGTTGATGACAACCTGCTTTTATCTTCAACTTTTACCTGTTGAACTCCAATACTTAAGTTATTCTCTTTGTAACCTGCTTCCAATGTTTCTGGCTTAACTTTTCGAGGACGTCCTATAAACATAATAAAAATGAAACTAATTTTTAGTCTTATTATACTTTAACTTGCAATGGAATAGATTATAAAGCTTATAAATTAGGAAAGATGAGCATTCTAATTTAGGATCTCTTACAATTCTATTTATAGTATAGTTTATTTGACCAGTCTCCTACTTATAATTAAGGTTTTAGGGCCACATCATCAAATATGATGTGGCATCAGCAATCTTTTTATGGAAGTGTCTAAAAAGAGAAAAAAGTCAGACCCATACTTGTATACTAAATCATGTTTTATTGGTTGGCTCACAAAATAAAAGACAATCAGATACTGCAGAAATCAGATTTCTTAAAATAAAAGAACTGAAAATAGAAAAACCCAATTTAAAAAAACAGACATAAAAAAACCCAAAAATTATATTAGAAACCTAATTCAGAATACACAAAACAGAAAATCTAAATAATCCAGTTATTAAAATAGATTACTGATAAAACAAAACAAAAATAAATAACATTAGAGAAAATGTAAATTTACCTCTTCTTTTTCCAGTAGATGTGGGTAAAGGTGGCAGCTTTGGAGAATTTTTTTCCCTTGGTGGTTTGTTGGGCACTGATAGAGCAGGATTCTGTCCCTTGTTTCCTTTCATGCTTAGTCTTCTTCAGTTGTATTCAATGGAGTGAAGAATCAAACTCTGAAAAGCAAAGAAAACAAATATGTTTTACAGATAAAAAAGCTAAACAAATGAGTCACTTCAATTCTGTTTCACATCAGTTTGACTCAGTTATGTTTTCTGGAATATGCAAAATGCACTGTATAAAAACTAAGTACCCATGATTTTTTCAAAGATCAGTGATTAGATAAGGAAGAAAACAACAGTTTTTTAATTATTTTTTATGACAGTTAAAAACAGTGATACCATTAAAATTACACTTCTCTATAAAACATAAAGATAGACTAAAATATTTCACAGCTGAAAAGATATCTCTTATATACCCAATGAAGTTAGCTTCCTAAGCAGAATCCCAAGAGAGAGCAATATTGAATTATTAGGAGCATTGTTGGTGACAAAAGAAACATATTTGTTTCTGCTTAAGAACAAACAAGCAGTATTAAACTTTTTAAAGCTCTTATATAGCATTTTTCATTTAAAATTGCAATCCTATATAAAAAAATTAACGCAAAATTCTTGGTCCTAAGTTGTTTTTCGCTGATAATTATAATTATAAGTGCAACTCAGTGACCTACAAGGAAAAATGCTATTAATATTGTTGATTACAGCCATTAACATATCTGAAATACAGATTTCAGCTTTGAAAGTTATGTAAAGAGTGGATTGGGCGAGGCCAACTTGGGTTAAATATGAAAGATACGCTACAGATTCTCCATGGCAGCGGAGAAATAAAAATATCCTATACTTACACTGTCATCCATGAGATTCAACATATTATACATTACTAAATGAATATTGTCAGTACAGAAATAAAATATACTTAATATTTATATTTTTTAATTATAAAAATATTAATTCTTTTGATTTTTTTTAAAGAGAGAAATTTACTAATTAAAAAAATTAATATAAGATCAAAAGACTAACAAGTCTTACAAAATAAATTAATAAATTTCTCCTGCTGTTAGTCCTTGGCTGTAGCTTCTGCTGGCAGGATAAGGCTGCTAAGGTTGAAGATGGTTAGGTTACCGTCAAAGGTAAAAATTCTAAAAGATCCTCCTCTTCGTTTGACATACCCTTCGGTCCCATAAGAGGGGGACGAATGGATAGCTCTCTTTCTTTTGACTGTTGTTCTCCGCTGATTTATCTTTTGGTGAGTTTTGGGCATTCTTGCTTTGTTCCATCCAAGTTGTGGGAGCTTGTGGTAAAACCTTCTTTTTGGTCTTGCTTTGGTTCGTTTAGTGGGTGTATTTGAATATCTTTTATGACCATTTTGTATAGGGTTTCTGGGTCCCTTCAAAACCTATTTTATCTTTAATCGAAAACAAGCCTTACAAAAAGTAATTAATAAATCAACAAATAACAACCAAAAGAGAGTCGAGGGAGGTCCGTAGCTACTCTATCATGTCCTTCATATGGTAAATAGCTATCCAGTTCCTAAAATGCACCAAACATCTATTAAAATGTATGAAGAGCATTGATCTCTTGGTGTATTTTAGGGGTTGGATAGCCATTTCGCTCTATGACTACCTTCTCTAACATCTGAAAGCAATTAAGAGACAATTCTTCTCAATCAACAACATTCCAACCACCCAGTGACTGCCCACTTAGCCAAAGAGTATGCCACTTGTTCCACTCTTGAGGAATGTAACAAAGGAAGGCTGAATCAAAGAATGCTTCAAACTAACAAAGAGAAAAATAAAATTAAAATTAAATTATCTAAATCAAGTGACTAATCTGAAATTACAATTGTGGCCACTAATTTGAAAATAGAATAAATGCGATGTCAAAAAAATTGTATACAATAAGATATAATATTGAGAGTTAAAGAACCCTAAAATAAGAGTTTTTCGTAAAATTACACAAATACTTGTCAAAAATACTGGATAATGTACTTGCACTGGAGCTCCATGGAAGGCCCTACAAGCTTTGGATTGAATCTTTATGCACTGGATCTCTATGCCCTACAAGCTCTGAATTGAATCTTCATGTACGGAAGCTCCATGTAATGCACTGCAAATTCTAAATTGAATCTTCATGCACCAAAGCTCTATGGAATACCTTACAAGCTTTGAATTGAATCTTCACTCACTGGAGTTCTATGGAATGCCCTGCAAGTTGTGGATTGAATCTTCATACACTGGAGCAAGCTTTGGATTGAATCTTCCTACATGGAGCTATATGGAATGCGCTCCAAACTTTAGGTTGAATCTTCACTTTATAAGCTTCCACGTTTTCCAAAATAAATTGTCAAGATGAAGTTTCACTTTATATACACATCCACTTTTTAAAAATGAATTAATAAGCCGACACATAATTTGTATCCACATATTTAAGAAAGAACCATATAATTTTCATTGATAGTCGTGAAGAATCTCATACCTTCTATTGATAGCCATGAATCAACCTTTATTTACAACTCACTGTTTTTTTTAAAAAATATTTACAACTCACTGTTATTTTTAAATGTAAGATGTTAAAAAGTTAAAATAGAACTAACCTAATAATGAAAAAAAAGGTGGCTCTTTTAAAAAATATAATACTAAGAAAAAATAAATGCATGATAAATGCACAGTTATTTTTTAAATATAAGATGTTAAAGATTTCGTAACTTATAACTTATATTGATAATCGTAAAAAATCCATTACAATATATTATTTTTAAACATCATGTTAAAAATTTAAAATAGAACTAATCTAATAATGAATGACTGCTCTTCTAAAAAATATATAATATTAACCCAAAATAAATGCATGATGGGATAAATAGTAAATAGTGTAGATAGGACACATTATCTAAAACATATTAGAGGGCCTGTGATTTTTTTTTGTCTTTCCAAATTGTATGTCATAAGATATCATAAAACATCTACCGAGTGTTTTGGTTGGGTAGGAATAGAAATAAATTTTCTGTAAAAAATTTGTAACATGAGAGTTGATATCTCTTTTATGTATTGTGGGTTTGGATCCTTTAAGCCAATTTCAACAAGAACTCTGAACAATTTTCTAATTTTAGACATATTTTAAATCTCAATATTACATCTTATTGTTAATGTTTTTGGGGATAATATACTTGTATCTACATTATTTACTATTTATTGAATATTACAAGCTTGTGAGCACACTAACCTAGTAGGAGTTAGTGTATATACATTTCACACCTCTAAATAATTAGATTACTATAATTTTCTTGGAAAATAATAATCTCCATCTTCAATAATTTTTAAATCTACATTTTTCACTTATAGATGGGTGCAAGTCTTTTACTTACATATTTTATCACACCTTTCCATCTGATTTTCATTTTCTATTAATACACTTTTTTAATTATTAAAAAAATAAATCTGAATAATAATTTGACTTTAAATATAATTTACTCATTCTCATTTTTTACATTAAAATTTTAAATAATATTATATAATTTGACATTTACGACATATTTGCATTCACTGCCTTTATACATGCATCTCTAAAAATATTTTAAATTGTTTACAGACCTGAAATCTTTACACTTGTATCACATGTTACTGCCTTAACTTTTGGAGGTCGTCCTATAAACAAAAATATTTTGCAGTCTTTCCAAAAACTCTTAAAACCCATCATTATAAACTAAAAATAGAAATGGCTAATTCAGAATGCAGACAGGAAAACATAAAAATTATACAATCCAGTTATTAAAATAGGCTACTGATTAAAAAAAACATTAAAGAAAATGTAAACCCCTAAAAAAAAGGATAAATATTCATAAGGTCACTAAATCCATAAATAATTCCTGCCCTAAGTAATGAACCTATTTAAAGCATTTCTAAAATTAGAATGTTTTTTAAAGTTAAATATTTAAAATATTTTTATGACAAGATTGTGCAATTATATATTTAAAATATTTTTAAATTTAGAAAATAGACTATATATTTGTTTAAAAAAATATCCTTCTACTTATTTTTAAAATATAAAGAATCAATAGAATTTTAAAATAAAATGAATTTATTATTCAAAATATACTAAACATTAAGATGTTAAAACATAAGCAAAATTTGTTCTGAAAAGAGCCTTACTCCAAATAATCTTTCAAACTAAGTATATGTCTCACCAACAATTAGATAAGCATAAAATATAGTAAACAATAAGATATACTTAAAATAAGCTTATTATATCCAAATAAAATAAGTGTATTATCCATCATATTAAGACTTAAAACAAGCCTACAATAAGAGAATTGCCTAAAATTGTACAAATTTCCTATCAAAAATATTGGATGATGTACATGTGTGAGCTGTATGGAATGTTCACAAGCTCTAGATTGAATCTTCACTTTATAGGCCTACACTTTTTCTGGAGCTCTATGGAATGCCTTGCAAGTTCAAGTTCTAGATTGAATCTTCACTTTATAAGCTTCTACTTTTTTTGGAGTTGTATGAAATGCCTTGCAAGCGTTGGGTTTTTTCACAATTGAATATACACTTTATAGACATCCACTTTTTAAAAATAGATTATTAAGAGGACGCATAACTTATCATCCACTTTTTAAAAATAAATCATTAAGTGAACACATAACTTATATTGATAGTCATGTGAAACAACAATTAATTATCATGCTTATTTTTTAAATATAAGATGTTAAAATTTTAAAATAGAACTAACCTAATACTGAATGGTAGCTCTTCTAAAAATATAATATTAAGATAAAATAAATATTGTATTCAAAAAATAGTAAGAAATGGATATACTAGTACACTATTGAGAAAATTGTAGATGATAAGATATAATATAGAGATTGAATTAATTAGACTTGCAACATTTCATGTAAAAATATTAGGTGGTGTACATGCTTGATGGTATTTCCAAATATGTTCTCTTCAAGTTTTTTTGTCTCAAATTACTAGTAGATGTATCTTGCTACATGTTGTATGACTCTTAAAATGATGATAATGTTGATACTTGTCCCTCTCCACAAATTGATCCTACTCATGTGGAAATTTTGGCACAAGAAGATCGTGTTATTGATTATTTTCTTGAAGTTACTTCACCTTCCATCTATATCAATTCTCCTCCTAATGGATACGAAGTATTATTTTATGAAGAACATTGTACCTCTCCCAAACTTTGTTTCACTTATGGAGATCTTTTGGTGCTAGAGGATAACATCATTTTCTCTAATACTGCTCCTAAAATATATTTGAGTATGAATGAGGCCGAAAAAAAATTAGAATCTCACAAATGATCAATTCTTCCTATCCTATTTACCCCTTTTATGCTTCAAAATGTGACCACACATCTCAAATTTCAATTGGGTTAGTAATGTAGCTCCTCCCACTCCATCAGAGTTAGAAACACATCATAGTGTTGGTTCTAATATTCTTTCCAAATGTGGATATAATGGACATGTTCTTGTACCTATATTGAACAAGAAATTAAAGTTATTGTGGAATTCACATTGTGATTTTATAGAGATGGTGTAGGTTCTAATTTTATCCTCTACTGCCAATCCCTTCTCCATTACCTCCTTGTAGCAAGCAAAAATATATTCTTTCACATGAGATATGATTGCTCCTTTATTCCAGCAAGAGAAAACATTGTTGAGACCTCTTAAACCCCACAAGTAATTACTCTTTCTCTTCTAAAAGATCATAAATCTTGAAAAAAAAAATCAAACAAAATATTGTTGAGACCTCTTAAACCCCACTTGATTACTCTTTTTATTCAAGACATTGTTGATTGACTAATAGTATGAAATAAAGCTAAAGATGCACAAATCAAATGACATGTGAAGGAGCTTCAAGAGCGCATCAAAAAGGAAATACTAAAACTAGAGTAAAATGAAATATCAAATATATGCATAGAGTTGGTTGATCCCAAGTCTAGATCAATTCTTTGAAAAAAGATAAGACCACCATTGTGAATAAGTTCTTGGTGGAGTTGGATGGTACAAAAGCTCTAGTTGATAAATTAAAAGAAAATAAAATAATTGTTGAAAGAAAAATGAAGAAAAGAGTGGCAGAGTTAACAGAAGTTCACAAAATTATTTTTGATTCTATGAACTTACAAAAATAGCTACAACAAGAAATACAAAGAAAATATCAATATGGATTCATCATCTCAAGGATTAGCTGAATTTCAATGTACATGCCACAAGAATTGCATCCATGACTTAGGAGTTGTATGTATCATGTTGGGAGTGAATCAAGGATGTAACTTTTCATTTTAATCCAATGCTCAAATGCATTGCAAATTCCTAATCACTGAACGAAGAGGTGAGTGCCACTGTGGATTGGGTCCTTCCTTTTGTGTCTTCCAAAGTTGTGAATTCACAAATATTAGTGCAAAAATTATGTAGTACTTGATTAATGAGACCCTTTAGGAAGTGGATATAAGTAATAGGGGGTAGGCAGTAGTTAAAGTAAATGAATTCTTAATCTGCAACAAGGTTGTATCAAAGTGTGAATGCCTTAGAGTAGGTGGTTATGAGAGATGAAGGGGCATATTGACCAACTAGTCTAGTTAGGACTACCCTCCCCATTTCTTATAGATAACATATTTCTATCTAAGGACCATATCAAAGTGTTCTATCTTAAGGGGAAACAAAAATACTAGATTGTTTTCCAAGGTCTAACTCGAACATCTAGTGTCTTGGAGGTGGAAGGGACTCTATAGTTGCTTGCCAAACTAGAGTATTAAATGTAGGTCATTATTCAAAATTTGAATAATTATTCCTTCCAAGGAACTATTTATCTTAACAAAGTTGCTAAGGTACTCAAGAAGCAAGAAGAACCTTTTTAAGATTAGTGGTTATCCTTGTAGTCCACCCTTTAGAAGTTATAAATCTAAAGTGTTGTTATTTTCTTATTTTTTGTCTATGTAATATAGCTTTTGAGTTCTCACCTCCATGCACAAATTTCCCTTGAGAGCCACCAAAGTTCTAGATGAAATCTATATTTCATAGGTTTTGTCAAGGAGGCACTAATAGAAAAAAATTATAATCACTCACTACTAGGTTATTTTTATTTTGGCCCGAACATCCATCTCTTTGGGAGGTTAACGTTAAATTTATAAGCAAAGTTCCCTTTAAGTGATCCATATGTCACTTCTATGCACATTTATTAAATTAAAATATTCCACTTCCCAACAAAGAGTTCCACATGGAGGCTTTGCACACCACTCTATAAAGAAAAAAAGGCATTAAATTTTTTTATCTATACTTGATCTCAAGGTTTCCACTTGTCATAATAGAATACATTTTGGAGTCATTTGAGAGTTGAAATAGTTTTAATCTACTTAATTGGTAGACAATTAAAAGAGGTTGGATAGTGGTGTCAACTATAGAAGGGAGTTGTGAGTTCCACATGTCATCATCATGATCTTTTATGAAGGAATGGTTTTCCATTTATTTTTAAAATTATGTTATTCGTTCAAAAGAGAAAATTGGGTATTCCCAACAAGTTACTAGGAGGGAGACATGTCTCATCAAGATGCTAAGTGAAGGAAGTGAGTGATTCTCATTTTTACCCTTCTACTCAATACTAAATTATCTTACTTTAGTAGATAATTTGGCATATCCATATGTAATAGAGTCATATGGAATATTTTGGAGATAGGGGAAATGAAAGTGAGAGTAGGATTTAGCTCTTGAGGTGGGTGAGAAATTTTCCTAATGTCCCTTAAATTGTTGGAGGAGACTTCAACATGATTTAATATAGTGAAGATAAAGTGGGTGGATTGTATATGGAATGGAAAAGAAGTGAAATATTCTTCTAGTATATGATGGAAAAAAAACTAAGCCTCTTTCCCCATGGATCGAGCCTTAAAAAAGACAAGAAGAAGATTCGATTTACTTGGTGCAAATTATAAAAGGGCTCAAAAAGGATATATTATAAACATGATATATTTTATGTCAATAGAGATTCTTTCTCATGTGACCATGTAGATGATGAATGTAGAGGTCAGGTTCACCAAGTTCCCTCTCTGGTCATCATCTTATAGAGGTCAAAATATCTAATTGTAATAAAAAACCTAAGGATATTAAGAAAGATAATATATTGATATTGAATACCTCTCTTTCAAATATAGAGAATTGTAATGATGTTATTTTCACTTTGAGGGAGCTCAATAGAATACTTTTGAAGTACTAATCAATTATTGAAAGGTGAACAAAAACATTAGTAGTCAGACCAATTGAGAAAAATAACTTGCACTAGATGAGATAAGATAAGACTCAGAATTACAAAATAGATTGTACCTTCTTGATAAATCCTTGCAAGAAGATGAACTCCAATGAGGCTCTTAATGTTGATCTAGCTTCTACTAAACATACACTTAAAACTCTACAAACTAAAAATGCTCAAGGTTTTAGGATCAAATCAAGGATGAATTAGATCTATTATGGTCATATGGGTTAAGGTTATTTTTTAATTACATCAAGAAAAGGAATATTGATGCATTTTGGATTTATGGAAAGTTGTTGAAAGAGCCAAATGAGATTGCGAGGTAGTTCTTCCTCTTCTAAAAAAATATTTTGTTTTTACAAGGAAACTTCCATGATTATAGTGAAGCTAGGAAGTTCTATAGAGATGTTATCTCTAGAAATATTTAGAGATAAGATACAAAAAAAATTAATAGCATCATTTCCAATGAGGAAATTGTGAAATAAATTTCAGCTCTAAAAATTGAGAAGCCTCCCAGAGTAAGTGGGATGCCTACAAAGTTTTACAAAAATAATTGTGATTAGATATGTGACGATCTTATTTAATTTTACTTAGAGGTCATTGAAAAGGTATTGTTGGGAAATAGAATTGACAAGGGTATCATAAGGATTTTGTGAAAATGAGATTAATTTTCAATCAAGAACTAGCACCCTATTACACTTCATAATGTTTCCTATAAGATTACGTTAGAAGATTGTTGAGCATGTCAGAGTTTGGTATTTGGGTGTGCTGACATTAATGCTTTGTCATTGATGTCAACATACTAGTTGTTTCAGAAAGTGTGTTTAGTTTGTTCGATGAAGAGGATTTCAGTTGATCAGGTGATATGTTGAAGATCTTGAGTTGCGATTGTGAGGTATTGTTTAGAGGTGTCTATAGTTGATCTACAGAGGTTTGAAGAAGATTGGATGGCATTTTGAGTGAAGTATGATTGAGTTGTTGGTACTGATGTTATAGTGTTCCTTTGTATAGGGGATGAGTATTTGGTTTGATGTGTCTTGGATTTGATGTTTCATAGGTTTCAAAGCTAGTGGTTACATGGTACCTTATCATTGTGTTCACAACTAGTATTGTTCATGATTTAGAGTACAACAAGCTATCTTTTGTTATGATAGAGTTTGGTATTTTAGTGTTCTTATTGATCAAAGATAAAGATGAGTAAGATGATGTGAAGGTTATAGATGGTATTCATGCTTCTTTTTGGTTTTCTTGGATTGTGTGATGATCGGGTTGTTGGTCTACATTGATTAAGGTGATCATTTTTTTTTTAGGTAGTGTGTTAGCATTTCTTCATTTAGGTCCTAGTCGACTTGATGGAGTAACATGTTGCAATTATTGATGTTTCCTTGGTGACACACAATTGTGTTCATGGTTGAAGATTTGGGTCCTATCTAAGTCTTGGCTGACTTGATTTGGATCACTTTGGAGATTGAGCATAATGTTTATATCTTTTATTATAATAGGTATTAACCCACCTAGTGGTTGATTATTCTTTGTAACCGGTATAAATGAGAGATCATTTTGTAATCATGTGAGAGAGAATATGTGTGTGTGAGAGAGATTTTGATATTTACATTATGCACTTAAGGAAGAGTTTTTACTTTATTGGAACTATTTTGGCATAAGAGATGTTATTTTTCAGTTTAGTTGTAATGGACTATATGTCCACCCTGTTATAATTGAAGATAGATCGGAGAACCCAACTAAGGGCCATATCTGAGATTGTATTATGAGTAGTGATCTCTACGAAGTGAGCCTTCATATTGGGATAAAATCCTATGGTTGCAAGGGCATCATTTGTTCTCTATTTGCTCTTAATCAGGTAGTACTTTTAGTGGAGTACATTCATCTTATGGGTTTGACTCCCACTGGGGTTTTTCATTAACTAGGTTTCCTCAAGAAAAAATCTTGGTGTTTTGTGTTATATGTTGTGGATCTTGCATTATTGTTTATCTTTCATATCTAAGTGGCTAAAGTGGAATTAAAATAATTAGGTGTACACAACTGATTCAAACAACACCCCCCCCCCCCCCCCCCCCGCCCCCTCCCCTCTCAGTTGTGCTTGCCTGGCTTTGGACCTAACAAATTATAGAAAATATCTTTGCTTTGATATTAATTGATATTAAATCCCTAGCTTTATTAGTAGTACCTAGACTAGATTTATTAAAGGTAGGTACATCATTATGAATTTGATCACTACCTAGGAGGCTATGGAGTGGGAAAAAAACTTTGATAATTAGGTGGGAATATTTTTTTTAGATATTGAGAATGCTTACATGATAGAGTTGAATGGTCATTTTTTTCTTATGACCCTTGATGCATTTGGTTTTCCTCCTCTCTTATATCAGATAATCAAGACCCTCTTCCATGATGTAATGGCCCAAGAGGATATAAAAATGTGTTAGAGAAATAAAGTGTTTACTTATTAATTAAGTCATATTGATTGTATCATCGAAAAATGGAAGCACTTCCATTTAGGATTGGTTTAGCCTTTCGAGTAAGTGGTTTGGGGTCATGTCAAATGCCTTGAATAGGTCTCTGACTTATTTCTGGCCTTTTTCCACTATTCTCCCCCATTCTCCACCTCTTTTCTGCATTATTTTGGCATCCTGATCTAAAACCATTAGATTCTTGACCTTAGTGTCAAGGTCAATGTTATAGGTCAAGGTTGATCTTGACCTTGACCCAAGGTCCAAAATTCAAAATCCAGAAGTTTTCGGATGTCGAGTTTTAGAAATTTTTATTTCCCACTTCTGGGTCAGTTGTTTCGGGCTTCAGAATAGTAAACTCTTAAATTATATTTAATTTAGGTCTATTTCTAGGGGTTAAGGTTTAAATGGGAATTTAGTTCTCCTATGTAGGCCTCTCTAGAAGTTTGTGCCCTAGACTAGTATAAAAGGAATTCTTCCTCTCTCATTTTCATGAATCTATTTTTCATATCATCTACATTCAAGCATTCAATTTCTCCATTGAAGATCAAGGATTCAAGCATTCGAGCCTTTGGAGGGATTTGGTTCAATCATGCAAGATTCATCATTCAAACCCTAAATCTATCCATCATGGTGATGTGATCTTCCTTCAAGATCCTTTGTTCATCTTCAAGATCTATTCATTCTCCCTTTAAGGTGGATTCCAAGCATACTATCATGGAGGTTTTGATTTACATTTATTAGTGTTGAGTCCAAGCTTTCATATCAACATACTTGTTTACATTTCACGTACAATTGCATATCTATTAAATATCATAGCTTCATTGTTAGATCTACTTCTACTACTTGCTAGCATTCTCTATCTCAATTCCATTTTTAAGGTTGATTCCAAACTAGGGTTTGACCAAGGCAAACCCCTCATCCAAACAACAAAATTATTTTTCTTGCAGGAATAGGTACGGAACAACAAATTACAGTGCAGATCTAGACAACCTTTTCAGTGAACTTTCAGGATTCTCGAACAAAATTTCCATCGGAGCAATGAAAGTCAAGGTTGGCATAAAGGGGTAAGATTGTGCCCCCATATTTAGGTCAAGGTCAACCTATCTCAGAAAAGTAGAAGGTTTCTGGGTTTTCTTCATCTCTGTGTTTCCAGGCCAAATTTGGTTGCAAACATTCTTGAAACTGAGTACAGACACCAGAAAATAATGATTTCTGAATCTGCTTCCTTTCAAGATAAGTGTTTATGCTTTATTAAGTTTTGTATGTCCACAACATTTTCCACACACCACATCTCACATATTATTCTCAAACCCCACACCCCACTACATAGATATAAAAATATATTTTTATATATTTTTATATCTTACATTTGACATACAAAACTTAATAAAAATATATTAAAATATATTTTAATATATTATTCTCAAACCCCACATCCCACTACATAGATATAAAAATATATTTTTATATCTTACATTGACTTAATTACTAAGTCACTTATTATCTCTTTCTACTTAAGATAAACTTTAGGAATATAATAATTAATTGCTTTATTAATTATTATCATGCAACCTAAGTTTGTTCACCCTTTTAGGGTTTTGATCTCCTTTTATAAGGATTGATCTCCTCTATTTTAATAACATATTGTAATTGAGAAACATTCATTTTGTTGAATTGCAACTTTTGTTTTTGCACATCAAGAATGTCTCCTCTTTCATGGATCCATGCGTTTAGGCCTCTCTAGCTTCTTGCTTCTCTCTCTTTCTGTGATAGGTGTTTATGGGAGTTGTGGGTTGTTTAATCATCAACTCCAAAATGGTATCAGAATTTCAGATCTATTTTTCCCTGTCCTCTTCCTGAGAGATTTGGTCATGTTTGACAGATCCATAGTTTTAAAGGGTTTTTTGTTGAATCTAAGGGGACCTCTCTTTTTGGTCATCTTGGCTTCAAACAGACCTTACAATTATGTTTAGAGCATCCAAGAACCCCTAGATCCATATAAAAATTTCCCAATTTGGACAAAGTTGGAATCTATGGCAAAAAAATTACAATCGGCCCCGACACGAATCCTGAGGAGGTCACTATTTTTTGGAGTATTTCTAGCCCAAATGGACCTCACAATTGCATTCATAGTGTTTGAGAACCCCCATTTCCATATAAAGTACATTTGATTTGGATGACATTGCAATTTGAGGTTTAAAAAATTGTGTACCAGCATTGTACAGCCCTGGCATGCACTTCGAGGCAATACAACAATTTCTTCATATAAAATTAATTTTTTTGGGGGCCACCCGGGCACTACCTTTGGCAGCCCATTGGCAACCTATGGACGGTGCACGGTCTAGCCACAGTCCCACCGTAGTCACCGCAGTGACTGACGATGTGACCACTGGTAGTCACTGCTGGATCACTGCCGCGGTGACCGACAAGTTGATTGTCAAGCAAGCCGAACCGCTTGCGGCCACGATGGAGCTTCCAGCACCAACTCTCTTTTTTCTAGCCTCCAGGCACATGGAGACCAGCCCCCAGCACCTATGGTCATAAGGTCAAGCCCCCTGGTCACCCACGTGACCAAGGGCCTAGTTTTTTTGGCCCCAGGGGCCTATTGGGTTTTTTTTGTGATGGCCATACAGCTATCAAATTTAAGCTCGTGAAGTGCTAATGTCAACACATATCAGCACCCTAAACACCATTTTTTGGGCCCTCTGGGGCTACTTGTGGGTTTTTGCTCATAACTTGAGCATACAATATCATTTTTTGACAAACAAGATACCATTGGAAAGCTTGTTCAGATGTGGATCTTTCTAATGTTTTGGATTTTGGATTTTTCCCTCCATTTTCTGCACCAAGAGTTTAAAGGAAGAGATTTTTTTTCTTCCATCTAGCGTATCTTGTGGTTTTTTACTCATACCTTGAGCATATGGTATCAAAATTAGGAAAACAAGATACCGTCAAAATTTTGGTTTCAAGATCTATCCAGATCTAGATGTTTTAATTTTTAATTTTTCTTTTTTGATGGTAATTTTTACTGTCAAAGCCAAATGTTTAGTTTTGCACTCCATAAGCTCTATCTTGTGCATCCAAACTCCATTTTGGGAAAATGATATATCATTGGAATCTTGTTTCGAGAGATTACCAGTGCTGTGAGTCATTTTTCCAGATTCTTCTCCAAGTACATTTTATTCAAATTCTTGCATTTTTGCAATCTGGTGGATATCTTGGATGTTACAGGTCCTGGGATCTCTTTCCTTTGAGGGATGGCTCATCTTTGGTTATTCTTTTGTTTCAACAGCCTTCACTCTTCTTTGAGGAGTGTATACTTCACTTTTGTAGCATTCTTTTATGCACATGCACTGAGATAAAGTACCATTCTATTGCATGTATGGGATCTTGCACATGTTTGTGCTCTATGTACCTGCACTCCACTATAAAGTGTTAGGGGTTTGATATTTTTCTTTGTTTTCCATCTACTTTTGTCATGTGATCATTCCTCCAATGACATTAACCTGAGGTATCTTTATTTGTGTTTGTACTCTCTTTGCACCTTTGATGTTCCTAATATCATGCAGTTCATATTGGACGATCTTTTCAGTATTATGGGGGGGGTTTCTACTATTGTTTTTACTACTTCCTTGGTTTGATAGTGTGAGCTATGTATTTAGTATTTGATTCTATGTACTAGGCGGATGCAGTGGCTGGGTACCTATGTATTCTGGTGAGATGGATTATTTACCATATGAACACTCTTTTCTTTCCTATTTTTTTCATGCACTCTTCCATCTTTGATTGATCATCTCTTCAAACTTTTGGTGTTTTTATGTCATTTGTATTTTCAAGTTTAGGTGTTTGTCTCTGTTTGCCTCATGATTCAAGTAGTGTCATTTGAGGGCACTGGTGCAAATTACAGTATTCTGTATCTTCGACTTCAGTTGTTTGTCTTTGTTTTCCTTCTGATTCAAGTAGTTTTATTTGAGGGAACTCATGCTGATTATAGTCTTCTCTACCTGGTCATATTTTAGTTGAGGATCTTCAAATCAGCAGTTACTTCTTGACAGATTTTGCAGCTTCTTGCTTTAGTGATGTTCTACATGTTCATCCTTATTCTTATTTTCTAGAATATTCCCTAGTTTTGGAGGCTTCTTTAGTCCTTCAGACTAGTCTTTGTCTCTTTTTGGAGTAGAGTTTTTCCCATGTAGTTTTCTTTATTTCTCCGCTTTACAGAAACTCTTTTTTTGTACTTGGGTACCTGATCAGGCATTTTGTTGTCGGGACCCATTTGCTTTCAGTTCTTTCTAGGTTTTTAGCTTCTCCCAAAGTTTATCTTAAGGGGGGGTGTTAGAGTAATAAAGTGTTTACTTGTTAATTAAGTCATATTGATTTAATTACCAAGTCACTTATTATCTCTTTCTACTTAAGCTAAACTTTAGGCATATAAGAATTAATTGTTTTATTAATTATTATCATGCAACATAGGTTTGTTCACCCTTTTAGGGTTTGATCTCCTTTTATAAGGATTGATTTCCTCTGTTTTCATAATAGATTATAATTGAGAAACATTCATTTTATTGAATTGCAACTTTTGTTTTTACACATCAAGAATGTCTCCTCTTTCATGGATCCATGCGTTCAGGCCTCTCTAGCTTCTTGCTTCTCTCTCTTTCTGTGACAGGTGTTTGCATACAGGTGTTCATGGGAGTTGTGGGTTTTTTACTCATCAACTCCAAAATATGTTTCTTTTTTAATCTATTTACCCTCTAGAGGTCCATTGGGGAGGGGCCCTCCTTATCCTAAACCTTCTTTGTTGTTGATTTTGGTAGAATTCACTACTTGCTTAGAGTTATAAGGCTTTGGAAAAGTGTTAAAGGTATTACGCTCCCAAAATATGATAACTTGTTTCATGTGAAATTTTCAAATGATATTGTTATGTTTACAATAATGTTTTAAATAAAATTGCCAATATAATGAGTCAACTTTCAAGATTTTGCAAGGCTTCAAGTGCTAATATTTCTTTAGCAAAATCTTTGGCATTAGAATGGAAAGAAAATCCTATTGACTAGTTTGTGAAATTTAACCTCCAAAGAATGGACCAAATAACCAAGTCGAGTATTCAGACATCCCACTTGCTATCAAACATTATCTTGAAAGTATTTGGAATTGAATTAAAAAGATCACTTCTTCAAAACTATCTACATGGAACAAGAATTATTTATTACAGGTGTAGGGTAACTCCAAGTATGCCAAAAAAATTCTAACTTCCTACAACTTATACTATTCTTCAATTTGTATTTTTAGCAACTATCAAATGAATGAGATTCAAAAACAAATTAAAGTCCTTTATCTTGTCAAACGGTAGAAGAAAGAAGAAAACACGTTTAGTAAATTGAGAATAGTGTTTCTTAAACCAAATGCAAGGTGGCCTTAGTTTCAAAGACCTAAAATTTCATGGTATAAATCTTTGGAAGTCATGTTCATTATAAAATCCTTGTAGGACAGTAAACCTTGGAAATTTCTTGTAAGAAACAATATTAAAATGGATTCCCTTAGACATGTTAAGAGTTAGAAAGGGTTGAACATCTATAACTTGTTATTTGGAAAATTATCTATCGTCCCATTTGGTTCTAAAACTTGTTATCTGGAAAATTATCAATTGTCCCCTTTGGTTCTAATGTGTTTAAGAGAGTATTGAAAGCTTGGAAATTTTAAAGAGATAAGGTCAAGTAGTCTGTGACTTCTACAATAGTAATGAAAATATTTTCTTTGTTGGTATACTTATTTGGTGGAAATTTCACAAAAAGGTTAGACTCCTTGCTCCATTGGAGGATTGATCATCCAAATTATGGCACAATAAAGGAATTGATAATTTTTTTCATACTTTATATAATATAGAATTGAGATCCTAATTTGACCAAGTATTGAGCATTGTCTTCCTCAAACCCACTAGAGGACCTACTCAATGGTTAGGGAAGCATGTAAAATTCTAAAAAAAATTATCCCAATGATCATTGAGGTTGATATGGTTAACAAGGATTAATGGTGCCATGACACAGTATTTCTTAATGTTACTTCAAAAGTGAAATATAACTCTATGGTGAAAATACATGTTGCGTACAATGACTCTTAGTCTTTCCCACTAGCCTATAATCCTCATCTAGCTATGATATATTGTATTGGAACCTAAGAAGTAATTCTTTAAATGGATATTTCTAATAAAATAACTTTTATTTGCATATTCATTCTTTCAATACATGTTCCTTGAGTCTCTAATGATAATATTTTGTCCTCTTACTTTTTTACTAATGAGGTCTAGTCTATTTTTCATTTTTGTTTGACTTCTTGGAAGTACAAAAAAATAATTGTATGCTTGAAATCTTGTTGGGATGCATTAAAGGTCTTGGTAAAGGATTTAGTTTTTTCTAGCTTGTCTTATCATTTGAAATTATGTTGTTTTTGTGGAAGCTTAAAAATGAAAAATGGTATCAAGACCAGAAGAGACAAATTAGCGAGTATTTTAGAAGACTCATTTTAGTTTTATATCTATTTAGGTCACTACTACTCTTGAGATGCACAAAGACAAGTATGAGGACCTAAGGGACTTTGGTCTTGCCACTATCAATATAAATTGGAGATTCTTTTGTTAATTTCTGGCCATAATCAAGGAAAGTAAATGATAAGTTCCTAAATATTCATCTTGAGTTCCAAAATAAATACTAAAAAAAAGTTTCGATCCACTCCCTTGGAGGACCCTAGTTCTAATAATGTGCCTAATATTCATGTCCCAGTTTTTGAAGACCTTGTACCTAAAAGTGGGAGAGTTAATGAGAAGATTTTTGATATAGAGCCACCTACAAGGTGGATGGAATGGAGTTCTTATTGTGAAAATGCTACTTGAGTTCTACAATAATTTATTTTTTTAATTATACAATTAAGGTTAATACAATGCCTATCATATGTTATTCTTCCTTTCCTAATGATGTGGGTGTTAATACTATGACTACCTAAAGATGTAATTCCTATAATGATAGTGTGGGGGATGAATATTTTGTGTGTCTATGTGTATCTCCAATATGCACAATATTTTTTAACTTTAATCTATCTCTTTGAGTTGTACTTGGCATATAATATGATATAATAGATCTCTATATTGTGCTTCTGGGATGAACCAATGTGCTTGTTAGAAATAGGTTCATCAATTCCCCTAACTGTATTGTGATATTTTTATTAATCTATTATAAATTCAAAAAATATATATATTTGAAGGTCTATGATAGTTTACAAAAAAATCAAAAAAGTGCCAACTTCAATATAAGTTTCTTATGTATTTTATAGTCCATTTGTCTTAGTAGTTAACAAATAAAAATAAAGAAAATTATTAAAAATGATTATTTTGAATATCACTCATATTACATGATAATTGAATAGGTTGGAAAACTTAAAATTAAGTATATGCTTAGTGTAATCATGAAATTTTCACATTATGTTCTCTCATTTAGTTTTGTGCCCTTTTTGAGGTAGTGTCTTAGTACACATACATAGTGACCAATAACATGATCTTGTGTGAACTTAACCTCATTCCCATGACATTTTTATCTATTTATGCACATAAATATCTGTAAACACTCTTTCCCTAATTATTTACTACTCACTTGTATACATCCATCTCATATACCTATCTATTACATTCATATATGTACCTACCTCCATTTAGTCCTCTATTACCCAGATTTGACCAATATTATTACATTCCATGATAAGTTTGTAGTCATAAAGGTGACCTCAAAGTTACCAAATTTTCCCCATTTACCATTCCACTTTATTGCAAAATTTAATGCTATGTTCTAGCATTTAAAATATATTAAGGTATTGATTCTAATCATCGAATCAAGTATTAAAAATAAACCATTCTAGAGTATTGTAGAATCAAAAGAGATACATTTTAATTTGGTACATTAAAAAGAGTAAACAAATTGTATACTTAGGAATTTACTAATTATGTTCAATATTATTCAAATTTTTAGGTTTTATATGGGAGAAATTGTGTCCTTATGACTAATAGATGTCCCTTTACAATGTGGGATTAGTTTCACTACTTTATCTATTTAGTAGAACAAACTAGTTCAATGTTGAAAACCTCTTACAGTTATCTCTCCCAAGACAACATCATTCTCTATTCAAGAAATTTGTGCAACACATTAGTGATATTTGGGACTTAGTTCACTTGATTGGGTTGATTTATAAAGCTCCAAAATCTCTTTTAGTTTGACTAACAAGTTTAAAGGGTTTGTCACATTTGTGAAATCATTGGTTCCTTTTGATATTCTTATAAAAATATGCACCCCTTTACAATGTAATGTCTTCAAAGATTAGCTTTGGTTTGGGAAAATCCCCTTCTTCTTTTTTCCTTTAAAATTTAATTCTTGAGGCTTAACAAGAAAATGGGGTTGGAAATTTATAGAGAAGAAGTGGAGGAACCTTATAACTCAAATTTGGAGATCTAGAGTTAAGAAAAATGCCCATATTTTGACTTGGAAGACCATTGTTGTGTACATAGGTTTATTTGTTAGGAATGGGAACACTGAGAGGGCGGGGGGGAAGGGGGTGAATCAGTGTTCACTTAATTTAATCTTTTTGCTTTACTTTTTAAACTTACCTTGAATGCTTAAGTACTCAAATGAACATCAACATAAATAAGAAACATGAACTCAACACATAACACCAATGTGGTTACGGGGAAACCCAAATAGGTAAAAACCCCAGTAGGAATTGACACCCACTAATAATTTGTACTAGTGTTTTATGATCATTGTTAGAATATCCTTAACCATGTTAGGAGTTGCTTTACAATGTATTTAGTGCAGTGACCTGATCAAGGGTCGGACCCTGTTAGGAGTCTTTTACAATAACCCTATTAGGGGTGTGGACATATTGTCCTAGAGCTCACTGCTCAAGTGGTGAAGGCTACAACCTTCTGATCTCAGATACACACTATATTTGCTGGATGAACTAACACTATGACACTGCTTGTCTGATCAATTCCTTTGATGTGATGATGCTTTGACCTCTTGAAAATCTCTAATACATCTTAAAAACTCTTCACATACTTCTACTCTTCTTATTTCAACTCTATATCAACTTCCATGACTAATTAAAGGGCACATCTAATATTTATATGCGCATACTAAACAATTAACTAGGTCGGCCCTTTAACCGATACATACAACGCTTCCAAATGAATTGGCTCAAGCGTATTTACAAACAAACATAATTATGTCTACAACCTAATTACAATAGGCGCATAGCCTTTACAAAATAATAACATAGTCGCTAATCAAATTTCCATCAGTCGGCTACATACTCTGTTATGTTTTGGCATTCACTGGTTGTGTAACTTCAACTATCTATAACTTTGTCATACTTGCATATTTGATCATGCGCTCATATAATAAGCATGAATACACTCTTAACATCTTATCTTCTAGGGAACATACCATAACTCATTCATACGCATGTGCGCTGATGCTCTGAACTACTAGTGCTCTGCTAACTATCCAGTCTACTACACTTAGCCAATTTCTGATCTTCTCATCAAGTGTGTTGAATCCAAAACACTATATGACTTTGTTGCCATAATGACAAAACTATATTAATTCATATATACCAGTATATTCAACTTTCCAAAAATCTCCCCCTTTGTCATTGATGGCAACAAAGGAATATGGAAAAGTTACTAACTGTCCCTTAATAAAAAATACTTAATCATACTCTATCTTATATCTCCCTTATATCTTCTTACTATACATTTTCTTTACATAGCTATAGTTCCATATTCTATACATACTCCCCTTTTGTCATTAATGACAAAGGTGTTACAAAATTGAATCTATACAAGTACTTACACTGAAAGTACATCCGAATATGCAATATGTAAGTTTTGGATCTCTTGCTTCCAAAATGCAATCAATGCATTGATTGTTTGGAGATGGGCGCATAAGGCATATTAAAGTTTCTCCATCTTCTCCAAATTTGAACTAGGACCTTGATCATATGTCACCATGGTGGCATTGATCTCCTTGATATTTTGATTCAACACATCTAGGGAGGTCGCAAGAGCATTTCTAAGCTGAGTCTACCTAGCCCTTATCTTTGACATCTCCTTTTCTGACTTCTCAATTTTGTCAATTTGTCCCTGATATACATTGTTACACATGTTTACATCAGTAGAGGGATCTTCTACTGACTTCCTCACATTTTCAATCATGGCCTCTACTTCTTGAATCTTCTTGTAGTGATTGGTTGTCAACTTATCTAGATTCATACAGTCGGCAATAATTTTCCTTCCTTTTGCTGCAAACTCTTTCAAATTTGCTTGTCCAACTTTGAGTGAACTAAGGTCTAGTGAGAAGTTACTGACCAACTCATTTAGTCTTTTCTTTATATACTTCTCCTCTACAATAAATGATGTTGATTCTTCCAAGTTAGAGAAATTACTCTTGAACTATGAAAGAATTGTACTTACATCATCAAGAGAGTGTACCTTGGACACTTTTTTATCTGCTGGTAACAAGTTGTTCAGGATATTTACTGATTCTACAAAGAGGGGATTCCTCATTACCTGTTTCTCCTTGGCCTTCTCCTTAGCTAAGACATTGATCTTGATTAGGTCTTCTTCTCCCCATGAGTCCAAACTAGTGGTGTCAGGTGTCAATCTTGACAACAATGATGTTGAGGGAGTGATAGGAGTGCTATCCATCACTTCTTGCTTTACTTTGCTTAGCATTTCAGCAGATGGCTTATTTGTTGTTTCATTTCCTTTTTCCTCTTCTTTTTCTTTTTCCTCTTCCATCTTTTCTTCCTCTTTTTCTTGCTCTTCTTTTTCTGTTTCCTTCTCTTCTTCTTTTTCATCTGTTATATCTTCAATGTGTACTTCTTCTTGTGGCTTGGGTGAATTGCTACTGCAAAGGATTTTAGCTTCTTGTGTGCTCACAAAAGCTTCCTCAAACTTATCCAGGTCTCTATCTATGGTCATCATGGCTATTTCTACATTGTCAATGATGATAGTGTTATCTTTTAGTGACTCTGTCATGGGCGTAGACTTTCCTACCTCCGTAGGTGTTTCTACTATAGGTGTTGAATCCTAAGGACTTTTCATTGATACCTTTGTGGTCTCTGACTCCTTGGCTTCCTTAAGAGTCACTTGAGTTGTGTGCATAGTAGATGGATGCATGTGTTTGTTCAATAATACCTTCTAAAAGGCTTTCTTTGTCTCTTTAGCTACTAACTCATAATTTTTATCCATGATATGCAGTGTTCTTATCTTAGTTCAAAGGTGTGGTTTCACAAAATCTAACAACATGGCTTTCTCTTCAAGAGAACATACCGAGAGACTTTCATCTAGAATTTTCTCTCTTATTCTCAGATCTTCTTCAATAGTTTGTCTCTTTTGGAATTCTAATATGTTCCACACATTATCTAGAATCATTGTCTTTAGTTCTAGGCCTATCCTTTTAAACTTCAACATGTGTTTGATGATCATTCCATGAATTTATGATTTATCTATTTCACTATATTTTTTATAGAACTTTCCTACTTGATCTATCATGCCTTCATCAACAATCCTTGAACTCAACACACTAAGACTAGGTTTGAAACTTACTTCTGGAGGTGCTTGAGTATTCTTCCTACTTCTTGTTGCTCGCAAGGATAGATAACTAGTGCTGATCGCTTTCTTCATCTTAGGCATTGTCTTATACTCAAGAGGAGTAGTAAGGTCAATTGTTACTCTGGGTGTAGGAGGGGCAACATCAGATTTATCCTTTTGATCATCTAATTTCTCAATTTTCACCTTCTTCATCTTTGGATCATCAAATTCTATCTTTGCTGCAACTGTGCTCTCTATTTCCAAAGCAATCTTCTCTTTCCTTTCTTTGTCTAGGTCTGCTTGAATACTCCATGAATTTTCAAAATCTCTGAAGTAACCTTGGCAACTTTTCTTTTTATTGTTGCGTTGTTCAATACAACATCTACTTCTCTTGTTTTCTCTTCATAAGTCCCCCATCTAGGTTCATTGAGGTCCTTAGGTGCTGACATCAGAACTTGAGCATAAGCCTCTACAATAGGGTCTTCAACTTCATATCCTAGTGAATGAATCCACTTTGTTCTTGGTTCAACAGCCTCCATGCATGTTGTATCAGTCTCTACCATGAAACAAATACTATCCTTGTATTTTTCAACTATCTTTTCAGGTATCCTATACCTCATCTGCATTCTCACTCTGAATGTTTTCAACTCCAATTACATGTAATCCTTAAGGGTACTTTATGTGGATGCCTTAAGGGATATCTATGGCATAGTGGGAATAGATTTGTCTAGATACAAATCAGACACCTTTCCAAGAATATGGAAGTACATATAGATTATTAAAGACCCAAACCTGAATATATTGGTCTTGTCATGCTTGATGGCTCTTATGTTGTCTATTAGTTGTGTGCACAAGATCTCACATAGATTAAACTCTCCATTCTCTCTTACCAACCTTATTATTGCTAGAATGGTGGCCGCTGACACACTGTTTACTCTGTTGGTGTGCTGGAACCTATATCCTAGTATCATGGACATCAATTTGATGTCTTTCTCCTCTATATGCTCTATTTCCATTCCGCGCCTATCACTTATTGATTTTCAAGCTTGTTCTACAAGTTTTCTAACATCCTTGCCCGCTGGAATAATGACACCTATCCTTGAGAGTCCTATCATCTCATGAATTAGATCTCCTGTTATCCTAATTGGTACTTCACCTATCCAAAATAGGTCATCACAGATCCTGCTGAGTAGGATCTTGATCCATTCCAACTCATAGAACTCATATGTCATAGCATATTCCACTATAGGATGATTTTCCAACTACGCATACTCATCCATGAAGGTTTTATTAGGTTTCATCATTGTTTCCATGTGCGCTCTTATTCTATCCAAACCTATTGGTTCCTTCTTGCAATATATGTATGCCCTGATATCTTCCACATGCATAACACCCATGGGAGTGTGGGAGAATGCACCTTCTAGGTCATCTAGTGTGGATTTGAATGGATGCCTCTTAAACACATATCTCTTCTTCTCTGCCACATCAAATATAATGGGAGTAGCCATTACTTACTTATATATCACTTTCCAAATGATCTCAAAGACTTTTGAATCGACATGATGGATTAGGGTTTCCACAACCGATCAAATGCACTACTAAACACTGGTGAATCAATCTACAATCCTTCACAATCAAATGCTAGGGCTCCTCTACTCTCCAATCGCTCTGAATTCAAATGCAATGAGAAATCTAAAAGCTTATGTGTACTTTAAAGTAAGAATTATATCATTAATGCTTGCCGCATAAACCAGGTTGTCACTGATAATTTCTAACTTTTATTATGTAATCAATCAGCTAGTGTGCTCTTGCACATAGGTTCTGCTAGTCTCCAAAATGTTAAGTCAAAAGGTGCATACTTAGAGGGTGAGTATACTGGCCGCACAGGGGTTTAGAGATAAATTAGCTCCCCCTATGACCCTGAGGGCCATTCATCTAGATGTAGAGGGCACGTCCACTGTGGATGCATCCAATACATTATCATCAACCTTATCCTTCTTTGCCTCTAACCAAATCAAGCTCACATCTTCTGAAGCTTTCACAAACTTGACTTCACCTTCGGTATCTAGTATTGATTCTTCTAGCTTTTTAGGTCTTTCTTGACTTTGTATCCTTGATCTACAAAACTTTGAGATGTGTCCAACCTTGTTACATGAGTGACAAATAACTGGAGGCCTTATATTCCTTGGTGCATTGACATGGGTTACCATTTTACACTATCTAGGTGAGTGACAATTATAGTTACATAACTGACATGTAACATTCTGAGAACTTCTTACATTTTCTTGATTCTGATTTCTATGATTATGCTGAGTCTTATTTTTCTAACTTGTCTTACAATTCATAGCTCTATGACCAAATTTATTGCATGAATAATAGTAACCATTGAAAGGTCTTACCTCTGTACATTTCCTTGCTATATGTCCATGCTTGTTACATGCATAACAAGTTTGATCTATTGGCTGGCACTCATTCTTGGATGGTTCAACATGATTTTTAGTCCGACTTCCAGTATCCTTAGCATCTGAGGTGTCTTCTAGTGCTTTCATTATTTCTCGCATGTTGTCAATCTTATTTTGTGCTTCATTGAATCCAATGTCGTCGGTATCTCCTATAAGCTTTTGAGCATACAGTTGAGATTCAATCAAATCCTTGCTTGTGTGTAATTTATCAATGTGATTTTTAGCCTCTTTCAATTTAGATTCCAAGCTTTCTTTGTTGTTTCTTAGCTCCAAGATTTCCATGTTTTCTTGCCTCAATTCTTCATTTAGTTGAAGGTTCTCTTTGATCTGTTTATCATAAACTTCTTGATTGTTGGTTAGCTTGTCATCCAATTCTTGAATTTTTTCTTTCAAGGATGAATTTTCTTCATTCAAGTTCTTGATCATTATCCCTAAATCACTAGTAGAGCATTATTTCAAATATTTTCTTAGCCTTTTGATGACTGCTTGAGCATCACTGACTTTTTCTTATAGTTCTTCAATTTCTTTTTCAGATTTGTCCTGGTTTTCAAGAGCAGGTTCAAGATTTCTTTTTAGATGTTTCATTTCTTCTTTGTCCATGATCTCCTCAAGTGGTTAAACTTCTTTGCTAAGGACCAGAGCTCTGATATCAATTGTTAGGAATGGGAACACTGAGAGAGGGGGGTGAATCAGTGTTCACTTAATTTAATCTTTTTTCTTTACTTCTTAAACTTAACCTGAATGCTTAAGTACTCAAATGAACATCAACATAAATAAGAAACATGAAATCAACACATAAAACCAATGTGGTTACAAGGAAACCCAAATAGGTAAAAACCCCGATGGGAATTGACACACACTAATAATATGTACTAGTATTTTATGATCCTTGTTAGAAGATCCTTAACCCTGTTAGGAGTTGCTTTACAATGTATTTAGTACAATGACCTGGTCAAGGGTCAGACCCTGTTAGGATTCTTTTACAATAACCCTATTAGGGGTGTGGAAGAATTGTCCTAGAGCTCACTGCTCAAGTGGTGAAGGCTACAACCTTCTAATCTTAGATACACACTATATCTACTAGATGAACTAGCACTATGACACTTCTTGTCTGATCAGTTCCTTTGATGCATTGATGCTTTGACCTCTTGCAAAGCTCTAATACATATTAAAAACTCTTCACATACTTCTGCTCTACTTATTTCAACTCTATATCAACTTCCATGACTAATTACAAGGGTGCATCTAATATTTATATGCGCATACAAAACAATTAACTAGGTCGGCCCTTTAACTGATTACATACAACGCTTCCAAATGAATTAGCCCAAGTGTGTTTACAAACAAACATAATTATATGTCTAAAACCTAATTAAAATAGGTGCATAGCCTTTACAAAACAACAACATAGTCGCTAATCAAATTTCCATCAGTCGGTTGCATACTCTATTTTGTTCTAGCATTCACTAGCTGTGTAACTTCAACTATCTGTAACTTTGTCATACTTTCATATCTAATCATGTGCTCATAGACTAAGCATGAATACACTCTTACCATCTTATCTTCTAGGGCACATACCATAACTCAGTCATACGCACATGCACTGATTCTTTGAACTACTGGTGCTCTGCTAACTGTCCAGTCTACTACACTTAGCCAATTTTTGATCTTCTCATCAAGTGTTTTGACTTGAAAACACTATATGACTTTGTTGCCATAATGAAAACACTATATTAAGTCATATATACCAATATAGTCAACTTTCCAATATTATTCCCAATATTTTTTATGTTCTTCTTTCATCGTTGAATTCAATTACTTCCCTTTACACAATTGATAGCTAATTTATAGACTCCTTAGATGCACATACAATTCCAACATCATCTAAAATTATATTTTCCTCATTGATAATTAAATGAACTCTCTAGGATAATAGGTTACTTGATATGGGATTTTTTGGTGTCTTAAGTCATATGCGTTGATTTACCTACATGAACTTGTTTCACTTAGAAAGAGCTAATCATATTTGGATCCATTGTTCAGGATGAAAGGTTAAATATCTCTAAGGATATCTTTTTTAAATATTTATTTTCTTTATGTTATTTATTTTCATTAGACTAGATGTTTTTGGTTTTCAAATGTTAGAAACATTATAGTTTGAGATAAAATATAAATTATTTAATAAAAAGTACAAGAAGTCAATGACCATCTCAAGATTTTCATTGTATATGTCGGTAGAGGGAAGCCTTATGAAGGTTCCATCCATGTGTACAGATTTAGAATGATATAATAGAAGAAAAAAATTATGTATCTTTTTAGGAACTTGAATCATCAAGAGCATCCACAACAACACAAGAAACACTATATAATGGCTATTGAGGAAGTATATAACCTTCAGAACTGGTTACTTTTGACTTCCCAATCATTGATTAAAAGTGTGGATTTTCTCTAAATAACTGATGTAGGAGCATCTTGGGTCCTTGAGTAATCTTGCATCAACCAAAATCATTTCCTGATTTCTGTACCTATTTTTTGTTGTTTGCATTATAATATTTGCATTTGATGGTTTCATGTTGTGCAAAAATTACATTATTTTGAGGACCTATTTGGGAACCTTCTCCTATGAGCACATAAATATTGGATGGACTATTTCAAAGTTACAGTTGTTTTCCTTGCCGTCGAAGCCGTATTTTCCTGTAGTTTTGGTGCTGATTGCGCATGGTGGCGATGTTGATCCTTAAAGAATCAGCCTTTGTTATCTTAATTACTTTAAGAGGACCTAAATTACTATCATTTCCCAAGAGCAAAATTCCTAATTCATTATGAGTAAAAATTTATGCCCATTTTTCTTGAGGACCTATTTTCTACCAGTTTTCATGCGAAATGTGGAGTGTTTCTTCTTGCGCGGTTCCGTGTGATCAAATAGGACCTTGAGAAGTTAGGGGAATTTTCTTGGGTCATGCTTGGACCTAAATCCAAAGGCACATCATGTGTTTATCATTATAGGATTATTTTTGGTTTAAATCTTCCAGACTGGACCTATATTGTAATTAAATGCTTAACAGGCCGACTTGTGGCTTAGCTAGCTATATAAAGAGTCTTGGTTGATGTAGAAGGTAAGGAAGAAGGTATTAATAACATAATTATCAAGATACATCATTGGAGACAAAGATAGGATGCGATCTAAGACTCTGAATTCATAATTCTCATTGTATAAGGCCGAAACCCGGAAAGCCTCACAGCCAGGCATGTTGTTCAAGAAATAATATAAATTCTATGTTGTTGTTGCCAGTTGATTGCCTCATATCATTGTGATTTCATTGATTTCATGTGATATTATATTGCTTCTATTTTGTAACTCTAAGCAAGGCTTGTTTGTGGATTCAAGTGGATTCAATTCTGCTTGATTCTACTTGTATCTACCCTGCCACTGCATCAAGTGGTATCATAGTGAGTTCTTTCTTATGGATTGGATCATGGAGAATCTTATTGGATTGGTTGTAGGGTGGAAGATCTTAGATCTGACCTATAACTTGTAGAAGGTTACAATCTTGCTGGAACTTGATTGTCAAGATGGTTTGTGGTAGAGGAAATGATAATGCTATCATGGATATGTTGAGGCAGATTGTAACTAGGCTTGAAGCTATAGAGACAGCCCAAAGAAGAGGCACACATCTTGAAGATGTTAGTGATGAAGAAGAAGAAGTAGCACCTAATCCTGAACCTAAAGTTGAACAATATGAGGAAAGACTTTTGAGATTTTTTTCTAAGGCTAACTCTAGATGTGCAGTTGAAGTTGCTTGCTATGATGGAAGACTTGAGACCGATACACTTTTGGATTGGATCTTTGAGATGGATAAATAATTTGAGTATGAAGGTACTCCTGATAATAAGAAGGTTAAGATTATAGTTACAAAGTTGAAAGGTCATGCATCTCTTTGGTGGGATCATTTGCAAACTGAGAGACAAAAGAGACGAAAAGAAAAGATCAAGACGTGGATGAAGATGCTTGGAAAGATGAAGAAGAAGTTTCTTCCTGCTAACTACCAAGTTAGTTTGATGAGGAAAATGCAAAATCTGAGACAAAAGGACATGAGTGTGAAAGATTATACTGAGGAATTTTAAAAATTGGATATCACATCTAGACATGTGGATGATGAAGTTGAGAAAGTGGATAGATATATGAATGGCCTGAGGACATCAATTCAAGATGAGATCAGTTATGTGAAAATAGATAGTGTGGAAGAAGCATATCAATTTTCTTTGAAGGTAGAAGAGAGATTGACAAAGAGACATGAACAAAGACAAAGAGGGAGAGGCAGTAGATTTCAGAGAAGTAGAGGAAGATCTTATGGAGAAAGTAGCAAATCTAACAATGCAGTACAAGATAAAGGATGGAAAGATGAACCTACTAAAAGAGGTAATTACTCTAGAGGTAGCTATACTGGTTACTCTAGGAATAACAATAATGGGAAAAGAGAAGAGAAATCTTGGTTTAAAGGTACTTGTTACAAATGTGGTGAAGAAGGACATAGAGCTTTTGAATGTACTTGTTGCCCAAAATTTCCTATTCTGCAAATTTGGCCAAGTTTCTAGGTCTCTATTTTATTCTGCCCTACTATAGCTTGTTTTCACTTGCGAAGTTGATCCATGAAGTTTTATGATGTGCGATTTGAGCCTTATGATCTTCAATGTGTCATCATGCTTCAGTTCATATCACATCACTTAATTCACAAAACCCTCAGAGATATTCAAGTTTGAATGCTTGCAGGAAATACTCAGGTCGCAGAGTTACAAAAAATGTTCAGTGTCGAAAACTCTCTGTGTTTTCGACCTCCATGTTTCGCACTTCTTCCTCTAGCATCGACATTTCACAAGTGCGCAACTCTGACAAGTGGGGCCCAGTTGGTTTTCAGCAAGCTTTTATGTGGGTTGTCGCATGATCACATAAGTCCTTTTCCCCTTATGTGACCATGCAACTAACCGTTGACGGTCCTATTGAAGAATGCTAGCGGTTTGTCACATGATCGCATAGCCCCTTTTTACGCTATGCGAACATGCGACTAGCCGTTAACCACGTTGATATGAGCCTGTAGTTTGGTGATGTGTCTGCTTCTCAGTGGCTGGCTGGGTGATGATAGGGCCTTCAATGGGTCCTTAGGTGATGGCGTGTGAGATATCAGTGGGCCGGAAGTATATAACATGGGCCCTATAGATGCAAGATCTACGGTGGTCGCATGTTCGCATGGTATCTTCCAATCCCATGCGATCATGCGACCATCATTGGATTCTGAGGTGGTGAATCTTGTGGGCCAGGTATCCGGTGTGGTAGTAGAGGCAAAATTTTCAAAGGCCAATCGCATGATCGCATGAAGACTTTTGAGCTCATGCGATCATGCGACCAGTGCTTTTTCAAAGCGGTGCGGCCAATTTTTCATAATTTTTTTTGCAAAGATGTTTGCAAGCGGTGGGTAGCTGAGAGTTTATGTCACCAGGATGGTTGCAAGTTTTGGAGTTGATGAAGAAGTGTGGGTGTCTGTTAGGGGTCGATTCTTTGTCCCAATAAGGTACCAGTCAGCATTCATGGTGTTTTTGTGCAGGAAGAGGATAAGTCCAGGTTGCTTGTCTGCAAGTTGTTGGCGATACAGGGATGGGTACCCAAGGTCATTTATTTGATCGACCATGATTTTGTAGGAAGATATTTATGATCAGATTTGACTTTGGTTGATCGGTACCCTAGGGTTGATTATTAAATTGTAAAATTTGTAACCCTAGTTAGATTTTTGACTCCTGCCTGTGTGCAGTGAGTGTTGTATATGTTGTTTTTTGAGAGCCTTAGTGCTCAAAGTTCACATTTTGTAAAAGAGAAAGTTTCTTTCTTAGAAAGCTATCTGAGACACTTTTATGTCCTCTGGTTACTCTTTGTAATCTCCCATTGATAATTCAGATATGGAAAAGTATTTTGTGACACTCTTGTTGTCCTTATGCTTTCTTATGTGGATTATCTCTTATTGAATTTAGTATATGCATGTTCAATAACTTTTTAGGTTTTTCTTGATTCCTCTTTCTTTTTGCAATTCATGTGTATGCTTATGAATGATCTGATTTGAATGCTTTTGTGGACATACTTTCATCCCTGGCAATCTATCTCATTCCTATACCCAATTGCAGAGATGAATGTTTGTCTGTAGGTTATAGTCTGTGTCTAACTCTTTAGGAGTACTACTGTCTTGAGAAATCCCCTTTTCCCTACATAGTATTCCTTTACTGCAGACCCCTCTATAAAATATTTATGCAGGCCTATTCATTGAGTTGTAATCTCCTAGACCTAGGATTGTGTACTGGTTTCATCCTCCATACTGCAATTCATACCCTAATTTTGGTGCATCACCTAGTAGGTATATTTTCTTTCTATTATTTCCCTTTCCAAGCATTCCTTCTATCCCTTTCCCTCAAAAGAATTTAATTTTCATGTTAAGAAGAAAATTAGGATGATTATCCGAGAGGAACCAGCCTAGAACCTAGAGGTTTCATCTTAGTTAGCATAGGTCCCACAACCTGGAGATGATTCCCAAGTTATACTGAGTTATCAAGACTACGAGAGCTTGAGAAAAGGCACAAACTTAGTGTATAACAGTACTAACTCTGGAAAGAAGACTGGAGGTAATGGTCGAAATAATTTGGCTTGTGAAGAAGTTGAGGAAGTGTCTAATGAACCTGAACATGGTGAGAACTTGATGCTAAGGAGGATCTTGTGGAATGAAGAAGCTGATGAGGAACCTATTTTGAGGAAAAGTTTGTTTAGAACCAGATGTAAGATCGTTGATAAATATCGCAAGGTAATCATTAATAGTGGAAATTCTAATAATTTGGCATTCAAAGAGCTGGTTAACAAATTACAATTGTAGAGATTGAAACATCCAAAGCCTTATCATATTGCTTGGATCCAGAAGGAGCATAAACTACTTGTAAGTGAACAATGCCTTGTTAAGTTCAAAATTGGGAATTATCATGATGAAGTCTTGTGTGATATTATGCCTATGGATTGTTGTCATATTCTTTTGGGTAGACCTTGGTAGTATGATAGGAAAGCTTTGCATGATGGTAGATTGAATCAATATACTATTTGGATGGATGGAATGAAACAAGTATTGTTTCCTTTGATAGAGAAGTTTGATGAAAGTCACTGTACCATAGTTAGAGTATGTTTGGTTGATGGTAAAAAGTTTGCAAGAGAAATGAAAGAACAGAATGTTTGCTTTGCTTTAATTCCAAGAAAGACTGAGAAACAAGATGAGTTAGAACATGCACCTAAGGTTAAGCCTTTGTTGAATGAATTTCATGACATCATTTTTGATAATGTACCTGATGGTTTACCACCTATGAGAAGTATAAGTCACTGTATGGATTTGATACCTGGAGCTAGTTTGCCTAATAAAGCACCACATAGGTTGACACTTGATGAAAAGACTGAATTGAATAGACAAGTGCAAGAATTTCTTGAGAGAGGTTTGATTAGGGAAATTTTGATTCCTTGTGCTCTATTAGCACCTAAAAAGAATGGATAATGGAGAATGTGCACTGATTCTAGAGCCATAAATAAGATAAAAACAAAGTATAGATTTCTTTTGCCTAGGATGGATGACATAATGGATAGTTTGAGTAGAGAAAAGTATTTCACAAAGATTGATTTGAAAAGTGGATATCATCAGATTAGGATCAGAGAAGGGGATGAATGGAAAACTACTTTTAAGACTAATGAAGGTGTTAATATGATTTAGAACAACAGAGAGGGGGGGTGAATCAATTGTTCTCAGGTCTAAATGTATAAAACAAACTTCAAAAACTTTTCTTTAAATCAGATCTACCAACCAAAACCAACTCGGTCATCACTGATTCTATAATAGAAACATATAACATTTCAGTCCACTACCCAGGTATATCTAACTTGTAAAACACAAAAATGTTTAAACCAAAACATTCACACAAGCATTGACACTAGTATTTATTGTGGAAACCCAATCTGGGAAAAACCACTTTGTAACATGCTACTATTATTTTCACTCTTCTGAAGTGAGCTTAGTTAAAAGCCAACCCTGTCAAAGGTTACAATACACACTGTTAGGTGTGACCCGGTTAAAGGATTTCAATCACTCTGTTAGAAGTGAGCCTTGTTATAGGACTTACATACATTCCATTAGAATGCAACCTTGTTCAAATGATTTAAACATATGACTGTTAGGTCAACCTCTGTTAAAAGAATTTTGACTATTACAATGGTTAGAAAGTAGCAGCAGTATTGATCTGAAAAACATACAACTCACTTTGCAAATATCAAATCCAATTCTGTACACAAATGTTGGTTTACTGACTTTGAAACTTTTCCATCTCCATCTCTGATCTACTCAAAACTTTTCTTCAAATAATCACCACACTCCTCCTTCAACCTTTTCTACTTATACAATCAATAACATCTACTGATCTTCCAACATCCTCTTTTCACCCATGCACACACATACCTAATGCTTAGATTCCCTTAATACTTCCTCAATTAGGTTAACTCATCTTTTTGCTGCTCAATCTCCTTCGTAGATCTTAGGGTTAGGTCAGATTCATTGAATCTACCCACTTTATGTTCTTCAGCTCCTTTTCTAGAAACATCACAAATCTCTTAAATATTTACAATAAAACATTTTTCAGTGCATTCAATGCTTTCAAACAATCAATAAATAAAGTCAACAAATTTTACATAATCCAAGAATAAAACAATGTCGGCTCCAAATCTGAATTCTCTTCAAATATAAAAATACTGATGCTCAGTCAATACTGTGATCAACTACTGGTCTTCATGTAGAAAGATTAGTCATTATTAAAAATGTTTCCTCGGCTTATACTATCTTTCTCGGCAATTAACTAATCTTCGGTCAACACTAGAATTTTGCTCAGCATATACTAACTCGGTCGACACTAACATTACTCGGCTTGAACATTATTTCTCTATTTTTGCTCGGTCAAGCCTACCAATTTCATCTTCAATCTTACTAAGATAAACAATACATTGTCTCATCATTGTACAACATAGTCAAGTACACTTTGTAGTATCAAGATAACTCAACCTTTCCTTAGGTGCTATTATTACCATCCTTTCTTTCCCTTCTTCACAACAATACAATAGATATAGTACTTTCCTAAGTAGCAACAGTCTTACCAGTTAAGGTTTGACATCAATGACAACACAACAATTACTTCAATTGAAGTTTCCAATTAAAGGTTTGTATGAATGGTTGGTTATGCCTTTTGGTTTGACTAATGCACCTAGCACTTTCATGAGGTTGATGAATGAAGTTCTAAAAAGATTCTTGGGTAAGTTTGTGATTGTATATCTTGATGACATTTTGATATTCAGTAAGAGTAAGGAAGAATGTCTTGAACATATCAGACAAGTATTGCAAAGATTGAAGGAAGAAAAGTTGCTAATAAATTTGAAGAAATGTTCATTTATGAAAGAAGAGATTGTATACCTTGGCTTTGTAATTTCAGCTGATGGATTGAAGATGGATCCTAAGAAAGTGAGAGCTATACTTGATTGGCCTACACCGGAGAATGTTGGAGAGGTAAGATCATTTCATGGATTGGCAAGTTTTTATAGGAAGTTTATCAGAAATTTTAGTTCTATTTGTAATGTTATGACTAAAACTATGAGAGGAGATAAAAAGGATTTCAAATGGACACATGGAGCACAAAAGAGTTTTGAAACATTGAAACAAAGAATTACAGAGTTGCCTACACTTGCTTTGACTGATTTCAGTAAAGTTTTTCAAGTTGAATGTGATGCTAGTGGAAGTGCAATTGGATCTATTTTGAGTCAAGAAGGAAAACCTATAGCTTTCTTTAGTGAAAAGTTGAATGATGCTAAGAGAAAATATTTAGTTTATGACCAAGAATTATATGCTATTGTTCAAGCTTTGAAGAAATGGAGACATTATTTGATGCCTAAATATTTTGTGTTGTATACTGACCATAAAGCTTTGCAGCATTTGGGAAGTTAGAATAAGTTGAATCAGAGACATATGAAGTGGGTTGAGTTCTTGTAGAATTTTTCCTTTTCATTGAAGCATAAAAGTGGACAATCAAATAAGGTTGCTGATGCCTTGAGCCGAAGAAGAAGTTTGCTGACAAAGATGAGAGTTGAGGTACTTGGTTTTAATTATTTGAAGTGTTTATATGACACTGATATTGATTTTTTAGAGCCTTGGAAAGCTTGTAAGGAACACACAGTGAGTGATAAGTGGACTGATTATTTCATTCAAGAAGACATGTTGTTTAAAGGAGTTCAGTTGTGCATACCTAGAGGATCTATGAGAGAGAACATAATGAAGGAGAAACATAGTGGTGGACTTTCTAGATATTTTGGGATTGATAAGACTGTGAATTTGATTTCAGAAAGATACTTTTGGCCATAGATTTATAGAGATGTATAGAGAATGGTTAGAGGTTGCAGAATTTGCCAAATAGCAAAAGGAACTAGTCAGAATGTTGGATTGTATACACCTTTGCCTATACCTGATAGACCTTGGGAAGATGTGAGTATGGACTTTGTCCTTGGATTGCCTCAAACTCAGAGAGGTAATGATTCTATTTTGGTAGTGGTTGAAAGATTTTCAAAGATGGCTCACTTCATACCTTGTAAGAAGACATCTAATGCATTACATGTAGCTGAATTATTCTTCAAGGAAGTGGTAAGATTGCATGGTTTTCCTAAATCTATTGTTTCAAATAGAGATACTAAGTTTACTGGTTACTTTTGGAGAACACTTTGGAAAAAGATGAATACATAATTGAATTTTAGTTCTACATTTCACCCTCAGACAAATGGATAGACAGAAGTTGTGAATAGAAGTTTGGGAAACTTGTTGAGATGTTTAGTTGGAGAGAAACCTGCTAATTGGGATTTAGTTTTGGCACAAGCAAAGTTTGCATACAATAATTCTGTGAATAGAAGCACTAAGAGGATACTATTTGAGATTGTTACTAGATTTCATCCTAAGGGAACCACAGAGCTGAGAGATTTACCTACTAAGACAAGAAGAAATGTTGAAGCTGAGGATTTTGCAGTGTTTATGAGAACTTTAAATGATGAAACCAAAAAGAATTTGGAGGACAGTAATCTGAAATATAAACAGAGAGTAGATAAGAGAAAGAGACATAAATCTTTTGAAGTTATAGATGATGTTATGATTCATTTGAAAAAGAATATATTTCTAGTTGGTGCCTAGAACAAGCTAAAAATGAAATTTTTTGGACCTTGTAAGCTTCTAAAGAAGTTTGACAGTGGAAATGCTTATGAAGTGGAATTACCAGAGAACATGGATATATCACCTATATTCAACATTGATGATACCTTTGAATACTTTGAATCAAATGATGATATTGAAGATGATCTAGACTATCCTAAGAAGAATAGAGATAGCATTGAGAAGATCTTGAATAAAAGAGTGAGCAAGAGTACAAGAGGAAAAGACTAAATGGAATATCTAGTTCAGTGGAAAGACAAGCCAGTTGAAGACAGTTCATGGATTACACAAGCTGAGTTGGATATTTATGATTTAGGTTAGAATATTAGTGCTTGATGTGACATCAGTTCTTTATCTACCCTAGGTGTCTAATGTAGGACCATCTTGGGTCTTTGAGCAATCTTGCATCAACCAAAAATATTTCCTGATTTTTGTACCTATTTTCTATTGTTTGCATTATAATCTTTTCATTTGATGGTTTCATGTTGTGAAAAGCTTACATGATTTTGAGGACCTATTTGGTAACCTTCTCCTATGAGCACATAAAGATTGGATGGACCATTTCAAAGTTACAGTTGTTTTCCTTGCTGTCGAAGCTGTATTTTCCTACAGTTTTGGTGTTGATTGTGCATGGTGGTGATGTTGATCCTTAAAGAATCAGCATTTTTTCTCTTAATTAATTTAAGAGTACCTAAATTAATATCATTTCCCAATATCACAAGTCCTAATTCATTATGAGTAAAAAGTTATGCCCATTTTTCTCAGGGACCTATTTTCTGCCAGTTTTCATGTGAAACATGGAGTGTTTCTTCTTGCACAGTTCTGTGTGATCAAATGGGACCTTGTGAAGTTAGGTGCATGTTCTTGGGTCATGTTTGGACCTAAATTTTAGCATTCTTTTTGGTTTAAATCTTCCAAACTGGACCTATATTGTAATTAAATGCCTGACTGGCTGACTTGTGGCTTAGCTGGCTATATAAAGAGTCTTGGTTGATGTAGAAGGTAAGGAAGAAGGTAGTAAGAACATAATTATAAAGATACATCATTGGAGAAAAAGATAGGATGTGAGTTGAGACTCTGAATTCATAATTCTCATTGTATAAGGCTGAAACTCGGAAGGCCTCATAGCCGGGAATGTTGAAAGAAATAATATAAATTCTTTGTTGTTGCTGCCAGTTGATTGCCTCATATCCATTGTGATTTCATTGCTTTCATTTGATATTATATTTCTTTCATTGTGTAACTCTGAGCAGGGCTTGTTTGTGGATTCAAGTGGATTCAATTCTACTTGATTCTGCTTGTATCTACCCTACCCCTACGTCAAGAACATATCTCTATATGTTATGCTCAAATTACATGGTCTAATTATAGTGGACCCTGATACTTTATTTTATATTTTATGTCTTATGTCATAGTGATGACTAAAAAATTGATGCCTATAGACTAAAATTATTCCTAGAAACCTTGAATGATGCTACTCTGATATGGTTTATGGGGTTATGTAGGAATGTTATTAGAACATAGGACATAATAAAGGAAGAATTTCTACAAAAGCACTAGCAATATTGCAAGGGTGGACACATGAAGGGGGAATATATATTTACGATATTCCAAAAGGAGGATAAACCCCTTGAGTTTTTGGAGAGATTCCAATTTCTGTTAAATAAATCATGACAAAAAAATTGTCCCTTGAATCCCTCAAGTTGGTTTTTCTAAGAGGACTAAATGAAAAATGCATGGAAGCGTTGAATTTAATGGGGGAGGTGATATTTATAAAGTACCATTTGAGGATATTTATAAGATTTTTAGGAACTATTACAAGTCAAATTTAAGGAAGACTAAAGTCTCTAGACTCATTCTTGCTACCAAGAAACCAAATGGTGTCTCTAGAATTGATTATAAGGTATTATTGTACCTTAATATCTCACAAATTAACAAATTAATCATTTAGCACGTCTTTAAATTAATAATTAATGATAAATAACTTCATAGATGAATAAATAACAAGATATATTTTGTATCTCTAGTTCTTGATCTAGGAAAATAACTTATACATGTGATATAAAATAGGGGTTTACATGATTGAAAATATGGCATACATGTCATGACAATATCATTACAATAATAATTATAAATACAATAAATACAAATATAATAAATCATCCTTTCTTACCATCAACTACAATATCATTTGAAATTTGAGGATGAGAATATGACTCACACACTTTTCTACTCAACCATAAAGAAATTATGTTTCCAGATTCATTCATGAAATGAAGGATCCCCAACCCTACATGAAATGCCTAGCTACCTAGAAATAATGGCAGGATGGAAACCATGGTGCTACCTGATAAACCTAAATGCACATATGTAATATATATATTAATGCAATGTCTTATTATTAAGATATGAAAAAGAAACATATTAAGAAATTTTTTAAGCATGCATAGAGTTGTCAATTGAAAGTTGCAACATAAGTATAGTTATGCACCACCTACAACCATTATTGAATCATTCAACAAGTTTAATGTAACTAATATTGTGTGCATAGGTTTGTTGCTAACATTTTTTATAATCTTCTTTCATCATTGAATTCAATTAATTCCCTTTACATAATTCATAGGTAGCTTACATAGTCCTTAGATGCACATATAGCTCCAACATCATCCAAAAATATATGTCCCTCATTGATAATAAATTAAACCTCTCTAGGACAATAAGTTAATTGGTATGGGATTTTTTGGTCTATTAAGTCACATGCATTGAGTTATTTGCATAAATCTATTTCACTTAGAAAGAGTTAGTTGTATTTGGATCAATCTTCAAGGATGGTACTAAGTTTAAATATCTCTAAGCCTAAGTTTTTTAAATTGTTATTTTCCTTATGAAGTGCAGAAAGGAAACAAAAAGGTCAAGATTTTTATTGTGTATATCGGTAGAGGGATTCCTTATGAAGTTTCCTTCCATGCATATAGATTTAGAAGATATACTATAAACAATAAGAAATATATATCTTTTTAGGAACATGAATCAATAGGAGCATTCACAACAACAAAAGAAACACTATATAGTTGCTAATAAGGAAGTAAAAAATCTTATAGAACTAGTCACTTTTGACTTCCCAATCATTGATCAAGAGTGTGGTGCTACTCTAAAAAACATACTTCCATATGCTCTACTCAAATTCTATGGTCTAATTATAAAGGACCCTGATATTTTTTTTGTGCTTTATATCTTATATCATAGCTATGACTACATAATTGATGCATATATATTAAAATTATTTCCAAAAACCTTTAAGGATGCTACTTTGAGATGGTTTATGGGGTCAGGTAGGAATGTTATTACAAGATAGGATATAATGAAGGAGGAATTTCTAAAAAAGTACTAGCACTATTTTAAGGGTAGAGACCTGAAGGGGAATAGATCTTTAGGATGTTCCAAAAGGAGGATGACCCTATTAAGGAGTATGTAGAGAGACTCCAATTTTGTTTAAATAAATAACAACAAAACAAAATGTCCCTTGAATCCCTTAAGTTGGTTTGTTTAAGAGTATTATATGACAAATGCATGGAGGCACTAAATTTAATGGAGAGAGGTGATATATATCAAGTACCATTTGAAGACATTTATTAGCTTTGTAGGAATTGTTCCAAGTCAAATTTAAGAAAGACTAAAATCTCTAGACTCATTCTTTCTACCAAGAAACCAAATAGTATCTCTAGAATTGAGTTGTAAGGTATAAGATTAATAAATGACTCATTTAGAAAATCTTCAAATTAATAAGTAATGATAAATAACTATATAAATCAAAAAATGTCAAGTTATATTTTATAGCTCTATTTATTTATCTAGGAAAAGTATTTATACATTGTTACAATGGTGAGAAAGGTTGATTGTGCCCTTGGTCTCCTTGGTTGTTCAGCGCAGTGGTGGTTCATGACATGGATTAACTACCTCATGTGTCTTCTATATGTGTAGTGATTGTATTAGGCATTAACAGGTTGATCTTTTGGTGCAACGACAACCGCTAGTTGTAACAAGTGGTATCAGAGCTTGGTCACAGGTTTGAACCCTGCGCTTGCACTGGGGGGATTGTTACAATGGTGAGAAAGGATGATTTCACCCTTGGTCTCCTTGGTTGTTTAGTGTAGTGGTGGTTCATGACATGGATTAATCACCTCCTATGTCTTCTATATGTCTAGTCATTGTATTGGGCATTAACAGGTCGATCTTTTGATGCAACGACAATCACTAGTTGTAACAAGATTATATATAATTTGGATTCACGTGATTAAAAATATGGCATGCATGGCCTGAAAATATCATTACAATAAAAATTATAAATACAACAAATACAAACTATAATAAATGATCCTTTATTGCCATCAACCACAAGCTCATCTACAATTTTAGGATGATAAGATGGCTCATGCACTTTTCTACTCAAACACAAAGAAATACTTCCCTAGAGTCTTCAATGAAATGAAGAACCACCAACCTTGCATGAAGAGATTAACTACTTAGAAAAAATAGAGGATATATAAATGCAATGTCCAATTATTAAGATATGAGAGAGATATATATATATATTAAGAAAAATTTTAAGCAATTCATCTATTTCAATTAATGAGGCTTTGGCCAAATAACTTTAAAAATAATAGGCTCTTCCAAAAAGAGGATCATATTTATTTGGTTTCCCATATTTAGAACCCCTTCCCAAAAACATAGCTTAACATAGGGTAAGTGCAAGCATTTGAGACCCAATTCAGGGGAAGTCTTCTTGACCTTGGGAATCTCACTAAGAATGTGCATGCATTCTAAAAAAAATGCATTCACATTTAGGTTCGGGAACCTAAGATAAAAATTTTAAATGGGTATGCATTTATCTTTGTTTTCCTAAGCCTAAATGGGTATGCATTTATCTTTGTGTTCCTGAGCCTAAATGGGTATGCATTTAAAAAAAAGTGTACACATTTTGTAAAAGTGTCTAATTTTCCCAAAATGAGCTTGTTGAGATCATTTTTATCTAATCTCAACAAGCTACAAGAACAAAGGAGCTCCTACTCAAAATAGGTACACATTCACATAGCTTTGAACCACCCTCCATCAACCTATTTTCTCTACCACGTGTATCATCCTTTAAAAATTAAGCACTTAATTTGTGCTCATTTTGGGACCATTTTGGACCTACTTTAGTTTTTTTTTTTTATCATAGGAGCTCATATTGTTCTTAAATGCATAATTAATTCAAATAAAGGTCCTTATTCTCCTTTGATCTTGTTTAAAATTTAGGTTGGCTCTAAATTCTATGCTTGATTTCTCTTTTTCCATCCATCCACATAATCCATTTCCCATCAAGGTCCTACGCATTCAATTTCATATTTCGAGATCTACCCTGATTTCCTAGTGAGTTGTGGATTTCACCACCCCTTTCTAGCACTCTCCCTTAATTCATGAGTAAATTTTTTCTTTTTGGGAAAAGGCCTCCATTTTTGGCCTTGTCCTAGAGCTTTATGCTTCATTGAGTCATGGGCCTAATGCATGAGTATTTCTTTCAAACCTTTCTTTGAGGTTGGCTTGCAAGATCTGAGTCCTAAAATGTGTATAAAATTACACCAAAGCCTCTCATTTTCACATACATCATTACTATGCAATCCATAATCCATATACTAGTGCAATCACATGTGAGCTATCATTAATTGTGCATTGAATAGAATTCAAGTGCAAGCAAGTATCAATTATTGAAGGCATCCATTACCAAGCATTCAAACCCATCAAGCATTAAAGTGCAAGGAAGCCATCAAGAGTCTTCAATAATTTCAATTCTTCATATTTCTCATGCATGCAAGTCATTTCCTTCCATAGATATATCTTATTTCCCCCATTGACAATTAAGCAAAGGATTTTGCAATCAAGGAAGGAGATGTACATTCATCCACCAAGTTTTCTTCTTTCTCACGTCAACATTTGTGATGAATTACAACATCTACTATATGAGGTTTTTTCTTACATGATTTCCTTTTGGTTTTTGTTTTGAGTCAATTCTATTTCATAAGCATTCTTGAACACATTCTAAGGACAGTTGCATCTACATGGTAAGATATACTCCATTTGTTAGATCTAATGTTTGCTACATGACAACATTATTTCAATTACATTTATTTAATTTCAAGGTTGATTCCTATACAGGAGTTTGACTAAGGAAAACCCCTCCCCTTAACCTTCTTCCCCTTCTTTTCTTTGTGCAGGAGCATGTTGCAAAGTTTTAGATCCAAATTCAGAAGTCTCAAATGCAGTCACCATTTTTGGCCTTATCCTCTGGGTTTTAGATTTTCACAAATGAAATTTTTAGGTGCCAAGGTTTCATATCCAGAACCTTATCTAATTCTAGTAGCTCTATGACAATCATGATTAAATCTAAAGATCCATTTGTCTCTTCCTCCTTCAAGATAATATTTCCTTCCTATTCTACCCTTGTACTTACTTTCACATATTAGTTACATCTCACCTTTACACTTTAAGGAATCCAAAACCCTACATTGTGTAGATCATGAATTAGCACCCTTGCTCTTTGGTTGTGATAATTGGATTCACCTTGTTGGAGTGTTTGGCATTCCAATGTATGAAGAAACTTGATGAGTGATATACCTCTTATAATTTCTCACCATTTCCTTTATCACATTTTTGTGAACCCGACTTATAAAATTTCCATTTTGATTTTGGTACATTTGATTGCTCTTTCCTTAATTGCATTTTGTAGACGCTTAAAATCATCCCTTAACATTATAATTATTTAATTATATTTGTTATACTCTTCTACCTATTTAATTAAATTTGGTTCATTATTCTATAGTATTTAAATTTAATTTAAATACCTTCTCTTTAAGTGTATTAAGTTTTATTTAATACCTTTCCTTCATTTAATCCCTCTTTAAATAAATTTTAATTTATTTATTTCCCCTCAAATTATATTATTATCCTAAACCATGATTAGTCTAAATTTTAAATTAAGATTAATCCTAAATCTAGACCTAGATCCTACCCTACCTACATTGCTTTCAACAAATAGACCTACTTGCTAATTAACTAAGGTTAATTAGGCTAATTTTTGGATTCCTACACCCATTAGTCCTAATTATTTTTTCACATATGTGTGAGTGAATTTCTAAAAATTGTCTTTTCAAAAGAATTCCAAAAATGTGTAAACAAGGTTTCTTACAACATTGATGACATTTTCTTACACTTGCCAAATATGTTTCATTGGACCAAACCTATGACATCCATGACACATCTCTTACACATGTGTACTTAAAGTACACATTGACCCATCACATCTCAAGTTTCTCACACACGTGTAAGAAAACTTAGACTCTTGCATGGATTATGTGTCCTTCATGTGGCACCTAGCTAGATGCCACATGTGATCCACCTCACCCCATCCCTCCAAAATCCTATAAATAGGAGCCTTGCCGAGAGTAAATCATCCATCATTTTCATATTAGAGTTATCATGCTAGTATATGCTCAGAGTTATTTTCTTGCATTTAGTGTTTTTACTAACTTGTTTGGTAGCTTATTTGCATTCATTAATGGTAGATAGCTTGCATTTAGTTCATTTCTTACTTCTCATATTGACATTGAATGCTTGCTCAACTAGTTCTTTATAACTAGTTCTTGAGTTCATTCAATACCATCCTCATTTAATTTGCATTTAGTGTTTTGCATTTATCATTTTCTCTAATCAAAGTGGGATTTAGCATATTGTGTTGGGAGAGCACGCCCACAACAATCTCTAAGAGCTTAAATCAAGCAAGTCTTGGGTGCACTTGCTTCGTTCTCATCAGAGGTTATGGTGGAAGCTTCTTATTTTTAGTTTTTGCAATTTTATAAACATGTTAGATTAATAATGAATATGCTTTTTTATCTCTAATGTTTGCATGTTTGAGATTTCACCCAACAGGTAGGCTTTCATCATAAACACATTCCTATTTTGAGATCTATTTGTGTGTTAGTTAACATGGAACTCTCTAATTTGGATTAGTGTGTAATTACTTATGTCATCGCCTTCCTTATTACCTCTTTTTATCAAACACATAGAGTGAATCAAAGTTTTTTGCATTTTATTTTAATTGTATTCCTTCATGGTATTCTTTCATATGGAATAATGAGGTTAACCAATATATCTCTTCATTATAAGGCATATTTCAAGACCATTATCAATATTTCATGTGTGTTTCTTCTTAAAATTTTAAACAAATTCATGCAATACATAGATAATATAAGGGTCTTTTTTAATGAGCCTAATGCTAATATCCCTAATCCTATTCCTCAAGATCTAACTCCTAGTGATCGTGTGGTAGATAATGCATGTGATTCTTATCAAAACATTCAAAGCATTATTTATGATCTAGATGTTACACATTTACTAGATGTTTTCTCTAAAAATAAGAGATAATACTCCTTTTTCCTCCAAATTCAAGGATAATAAGGATGATGGTCTTCTTAAAGAGACCATCCACACTTCTTTTCCTTACTCATAAACCTCAAGAATCTACATCACATCCTATCCAACCAGATCAAGGATTTAGTGACCATATGGATCCTCTTTGTCCTAAATAATATCATGTACCTCAAGTTAATATTTTCTCTTAGCCAAAACCACCTCTTGACATTCTCTTGCCAACACCATCTCATGACCCTTCACCTTATAGTGACCATTAAGCTTTGGCCAAATGAATTTATCTAAATATTAAGTATAATTATAGGATAAAATTTCCTTATAGATTCCATCAAAATCCACATACTTACAATGGAAAATTTTCATGCTCCTTTCATTATTATAATAGGCATTCTCTTTGTGATTGTCTTGAGCTTAGACAATTTGTTTAAGATTTAGTTGATAGATGTCATCTTATTTTAACACTAGATAATTGAAATTTTCTTCATATCAGAGAAATACCTTAGTCATTTTTTTCCTATTATGTTTCTCTCCATTATGCAAAACTCTTTGCATAATGTGCATCAGGAGCACCATAATAGGGATCCATCTCTCTTGATGTTTAAACTAGGGGAAAAGGGATCATTCCTTATTCCTTCTTTCAAGGATTAATTTTCTCCCTTTGTTAGCATGTTTATTTTATACAATGACATCCTTTTTTACATGAATGTGTTGTTTTACATAAGGATATTGACATCCTGAATTGCAACCTTAAGTTTTTTTTTTATTAACCATAATATATTAAACATGTAAAATCAAGAGTTTACAACAGTATAAGATTTACAAAAATTACATCATCCAATATATACAGTGGGATAAATAATCATGAAACCATCCTTGCATCAAAAACCATTAATGTAGAAGATATTCAAGATAATATAAGTCGACTCTATCTAGGAAACCAGGTTGTCCATGGTCGTTGATGGTCTGCCCATTTGAGACATAGGTCACCCTGGGTAATGATATTGTATGGTTTAAAGAAGTAGGCCTCCCAAGGAAGTGGAGGGAACTCTGACATAGGTGGCACATATAAGGAATCTGCCCTGGGAGGTTGACCGGTATCAACTGCAACCTACTCTTGTATTCCTTGATTCGACCCTGTCGACTCACTGCTGCTAGTCACCTGCTCAACAACCATGGAGTCTCCTGCTGGGGTGTTCCCCTACCCATATCCTCCTCTAAACTTATTCCCTTGTGCATCTCCATATCCTTTATCATTCTATTTCTCTCCCTCCTTCTTCTGGTCTTTAATCTGCTGCAGCATCTGCCCAATGGTGATATCAAAGTCAAAATCCACATCTTCTCTGGTGGTCATATTACATGTGACATGTTCTCTATCCATCACTTTCCTAACCTCTCTAATGACTCTCAAGGATTGATGTTCTTTCACCTACATGACCATGGTAACTTGCATGGAAACATTAATAATAATGAGCCTTAGTAGAGACTCGGTGAGAGTTATACTCCTACTATTGAAGATATCATCATTCCTAAACTTCCAATTATGCCAAAGTATGTGAAAAGAAAGAGAAGCCCATAAAATGTTGCATCTTTTGTTCAGACCCATCATAGATCCAAAAAGGATATTCATAATCTAAAAGTTTCAATCCAAAGAGGTTCCAAACGGAACAAGAAAATTGACATTCAAATAAAATATGGAGGATAGTTTTAGGTTCAGATCAGTAGGAGCATTCATTTGGTTCACCAGAAGGCTTCTTAATAGGTATCCTATGCAGAAGACAACACCACATAAAATAGAGCACTTTAGGTTCAGTAGGGGTGTGCCATAATTTGCCAAGGAATTTACTCCATGTGTTGGGGTCTAGGTTCATATTCCATTTAGTATTAAGGTGATCATAGATAGAATCTATGTTTGCAAGTAATCTATACACTGCTTTGGCTTTAGTATTCCACAACAGGGTGCCATCAATCCACTTGATAAGACTCATCTTGTCAGAGTCAACAATAGTGTCTCTAGGAAGATTGAGAGTTAAGCATGCATCCCTAACAGTGGTGTATGTCCTCCATTGGGAGAGAGGTAAATCATATATGGAAACAAGTTCATCCCAAGGTAACAAGTTCTCATTCTCAATGATATTTTAAATGTAACTAATGCCAACTGCATTCCATTTCTATGCAAAGCATCCCTGTAACTAAGCCAATGGTTTATCTCCTTTGTATTGGTTCCACCATATGAACCTTTCTCCACACACATTTTGATCCTAATCAAGTAGGTCATTCCCTGTTACACTGGACCTAATCTCCTCTCAACCCTTCCAAATAGAATGAAAGACATCAAAACATGTTACAACCACCTTGAACTTTCCTGACATGAGGTCAATGAGTGACAGATTTTTCCAATGCTTAGCTCAGGTAGGTGCACCCTTTCTAATGTTGTGTCTCACCAGGATCTTCCAAGGTTCATTACCTTGAGAGTCTTTGGCTATCCACTTAACTACAAGAGCAATACCCTTCCATTTGAGATATTTTAGTCCTAGACCTCCTTGCCCAGTAGTCCTTGTGCACCAGTCCCACCTAAACAACATGGGCTTTCTTATTTCCTTTACCATCCGACCACAAATAGTGTTTGATCTCTTTATGAAGGTAGTTGATCTGGCCTTGATTAAAGAGCCAAGATGAGGAGTAGTAAATAGGGTATGCAGCCAGAATCTTTTGGAAAAATTGAAGTCTACCTACCAATGAGAGGAATCTGTTGTTCCATTTTTTCAGCTTCCCTTCAATCTTATTCTTCACCCAACTCCACATGTTTTTGAGGTCAGGTTTGATAGAGAATGGAATTCCTAAGTATCTAATTTCATGAAGAGGACCTCCCCAAGAAAATCCAAATTGGTTACACCATTTTGATGGAGACTCATCCCAACCTAGAAGTGTTGATTTAGGGATGGACACCTTGCTGCTAAAGGCCAAACAGAAGATGTCTAACTTGCCCATGAGGCATTTGAAGTTGGTTTCTCATTCAAACCATGAGGTATGTGCCATCTTCAAATTGAACATTAATGATTTCCTCATTATTAGGTAATCTTACTCCCCTTACCTTTGGAGAAATGGAGTCATCTCTAAGAATGTAGAATAAGGAATCTGCAACAATAACAAATAGGGCAAGAGCTAGTTGGTAACCTTGTCTTATAGACCTAGTTAATGGGAATGGTTCAAACCTAATTCTATTCACCTCTAATACCACAGTATCCCCCTTCGTTAAAGTCAGAACCATGTGGTTGAATTCTTTAGGAAATCTTAGAGCCTCTAGCACTATGATAATAAACTGTCATTCAATCCTGTCATATGGCTTCTCATAATCAATAAGGAGCATAATGATGTTAGCTTGTGGTGACTAATCAGGAAAGTACTATCCAGGAAAGTACTGTACACTTTTCCTCCCGACCTCGCCGGGGTTCGGGGCCGGGCTAGGCCCCGAGCAGGGGTTTGGGGGCGGCAGCCCCCAAGAGCAGGGGTTCGGGGGCGCAGCCCCCGAAGAATTTTTTTTGAGGCCGACTACTTTTTCGGCCATTTGGGCCGACTACTTATAACTCATTCTAACCCTAAAGCGGGAAAATATTGTATAATATGGCTTAGGGTTAGGGATTTTTTATGATGTATGATTTTAGTACTTGCGGCAGAATTGGGGTGTAAGGGATTACGGATTGTAATCAGGTTGTAATCACTGGATAATAATAATATTGGACTCGCTGTTGGTGGACGTAGCCCAGGGATTGGGTGAACCACGTTAAATCTATGTGTCTTGTGTTCTATTCTGTGTGGTTTATTATTTTTTGATATTAGTTATATTTGCACATAATTGTTATTTCTGCCTTGTTAATCCTAACAAGTGGTATCAGAGCGAGGTTATTTCGTTCCTTCTTTCATCTATTCTCTGAAGTAGGTCTCACGAGTTAGTGGGAGATTCTCTCGGTTAAGTGGGAGAAATGGAAGATGAGGGTAGGCTGAAGGTTGATAAGTTTAATGGGCAGAACTTCTAATTATGGAAGATGCAAATGGAGGATTATCTCTATCAGAAGGATCTATGGCGGCCATTAGAGGGAGTAGCCAAGAAAGAGCAATCAATGTCTCAGGAGGATTGGGATATTTTGGATAGGAAGGCACTGGGGAGTATTCGTCTATGCCTGGCACAATCGGTGGCATTCAATATTACTGAAGCAAAGACAGCTAAAGATCTGATGGAAACCCTAGCGAAGTTGTATGAAAAGCCTTCAGCTTCAAACAAGGTATTTCTTATGAAGCATTTATTTAATATGAAAATGGTAGAAGGTGGATCAGTTACTGATCATTTGAATGAGTTTAATACAGTTACAAGTCAATTAACCTCAGTTAAAATTACTTTTGATGAAGAGGTTAGGGCTCTCTTGATTTTGTGTTCTTTGCCAGAAAGCTGGAATGGCTTGGTAATGGCTGTTAGTAATTCTGTTTCTGGTTCTAATACCCTAAAGTATGATGATGTTATTAGTGTTATATTGAGTGAGGAAATTCATAGGAAAAGCTCAGGGGCATCCACATCGGGTAGTGTATTGAACACAGAAAGCAGAGGCAGAACAAGAGATAGAGGAAACAACTCTGGAAATCATGGGAAATCAAGTGGAAAATCAAAGGGAAAGAGGTCTGAATCTAAAGGGCCAAATGATTGCTGGTACTGTGGAAAATCAGGTCATAAGAAGAAAGATTGTTGGTTTCGGAAGAAAGATCAAGGAGATAAAAATGATGGAAACAAGGAGGCAAATGTGGTAAGTAACAAATCCGAGGAGGATGCTTTGCTCTTGTCCTTAGAAAGTATTGATGATTCATGGGTTTTAGATTCTGGGGCTTCATTTCATGCTACACCCCATAGAAGTTATTTTGTTGATTATGTCCAAGGGGATTTTGGGCTAGTTTATTTGGGAGATAATGAACCCTGTCAGATTGTTGGAAAGGGAAAAATTAAGATTAAGTTGCAGAATGGGAATCATTGGCTACTACAAGAGGTAAGACATGTTCCAAGGCTGAGTAGGAATTTAATTTCAGCAGGGCAACTGGGTGATGAGGGTTGCACAGTTGCTTTTAATGATAAAAATTGGAAGGTTTCAAAAGGTTCCTTAGTAGTAGAAAAAGGTGTGAAAGTAGGCACCTTATATCTTTGTACAGGTCATACTGTTCCTTCTACTTTAATTGTTTCAGAAGATAATGAATGTTCAGGAACAGTGGCTGCAGTTGAGCAGGAAGAACATCAAACTATTGCTGTAGATTCTGACACAGCACTGTGGCACAATAGACTCAGGCACATGAGTGAAAAAGGTATGAAATTACTTCATTCAAAGAAAGTTTTACCTGGTCTGAAATGTGTCAATATGGATTTCTGTGAAAGTTGTGTTTATGGAAAATAAAAGAGAGTTAGTTTTGTGAAGAGTGGGAAAGAAAAGAAAAATGAGAGATTAGAGCTTGTGCATACAGATGTATGGGGACCAGCTCAGGTATCTTCCCTTGGTGGCTCTCTGTATTATGTTACATTTATAGATGATGCAACAAGAAAAGTATGGATTTATTTCCTTAGACAGAAATCTGATGTATTTCAAACTTTTAAGAAATGGAAATGCTTGGTTGAGAATGAGACTAGTAAAAAGTTAAAATGTCTCAGATCTGATAATGGTGGTGAGTATTGCAGCACAGAATTTGAAGAATATTGTTCCTCTAATGGTATTCGTAGGCAAAAAATTGTACCAAGGACTCCACAAGAAAATGGAGTGGCTAAACGCATGAACAGGACAATAATGGAGCGTGCAAGGAGTATGAGGTTGCATGATAGGCTGCCCAAAAATATGTGGGCAGAGGCAGTGAACACTGCTATTTATTTAATCAATAGAGGCCCCTCTACTCCTTTGGACTGTGGTATTCCAAAGGAAGAATGGAGTGGTAAGAAGGTGAGTTATTCTTTTCTCAAAACCTTTGGTTGTGAAGCTTTTGCACTTATAGATTCTGAAAATAGAACCAAGCTAGAAGCTAAGTCAAAGAAATGTGTATTTGTTGGGTATGGCATTGATGAATTTGGTTATAGGCTTTGGGATTTTGAAAATCATAAAATTGTAAGAAGCAGGGATGTCATATTCAATGAGAAAGTATTGTACAAAGATCTGTTGCTGCAGCATGAGAAGAAAGAAAATGACTATGTAGTACTGGATGATACTCCACAAGTTCATGTTCCAGTAGTTCCTTATGCTCCGCAACAACAGCAACAACAAATACCACACACCCCAGTGAGTGTTAGACGGTCAACAAGGCTAAGTAGACCTCCAGAAAGATTTTCTCCATCTTTGTATTCTATTATGTTAACAGATGCTGGTGAACCTGAATGTTATAATGAAGCTGTGCAGGTGGATACAAAGCTTCAGTGGGAGTCTGCAATGACAGATGAAATGGACTCTTTGCTGAAAAATCAGACATGGGATTTATGTAAGTTACCTGCAGGTAAAAGGGCTTTACAGAATAAATGGGTTTATAGGATCAAAGAAGAGGATGGAGGTACGAAAAGATTTAAATCCAGATTAGTCGTAAAAGGATTTGCACAGAAATATGGTATTGATTTTGATGAGATATTTTCTTCAGTTGTTAAAATGACTTCTATTCGTACTGTTTTAAGTATCGTGGCTACTGAAGATTTGCATTTAGAGCAACTTGATGTTAAAATAGCCTTTCTTCATGGTGACTTGGATGAAGAAATATATATGGTTCAGCCACAAGGATTTGAGGTCAAGGGTAAGGAGAATTTGGTGTGCAGATTGCAGAAAAGTTTATATGGCTTGAAGCAAGCACCTCGGCAATGGTATATTAAATTTGACACTTTTATGAATGGGCATGGATATAGTCGGTGTCATTCTGACCATTGTGTTTATTTTAAGAGGTTGGATGATGACAGCTACATTATTTTATGTTTATATGTTGATGATATGCTTGTAGCTGGGTCTAACATGGATCACATTAAGGGGTTGAAACAACAGTTAGCAAAATCTTTTGCTATGAAGGATTTGGGGGCAGCAAAACAAATCCTTGGTATGAAAATTTGTAGAGATAGGAAAAATAAGAAATTGTCTCTATCTCAAGCTGATTATATTGAGAAGGTGTTGCAACGTTTCTCTATGGAAAATGCCAAAGCTGTCAGCACACCTTTGCTTGGTCATTTGAAATTAACTAAGGATATGTGTCCCAAGACACTAGAAGAAGAGACTAAAATGTCTAAGGTACCTTATGCTTCAGCTGTAGGGAGCTTAATGTATGCTATGGTATGTACTAGGCCAGATATTGCACACGCAGTGGGAGTCATTAGCCGTTATATGAGTAACCCTGGTATTGAGCATTGGAATGCAGTCAAATGGATTCTCAGATATTTGAGAGGCACATCCAGTAAGTGTTTACACTTTGGGGGTTCTACTACTACTGTACAAGGCTATGTTGACTCAGATTTGGTAGGAGATATAGATAGCAGGCGTAGTACTACAAGTTATATATTTATTGTTGGTGGGACAGCAGTGAGTTGGATTTCTCGACTACAAAAGGTGGTTGCTTTATCCACTACAGAGGCAGAGTATGTTGCTGCTACAGAGGCAGCCAAGGAGATGATATGGCTTCAATTCTTCATGGAAGAATTGGGACATCCACAAAAGGATAATTTTCTACATATAGATAGCCAAAGTGCCATTCATCTTGCAAAGAATTTTGCTTTGCACTCAAAGACAAAACACATACAGTTGTGGTACCATTTCATTCGATCAGTTTTGGATGATGGACAGTTAAGGCTGGAAAAGATTCATACTGATGATAATCCAGTAGATATGTTTACAAAGGTAGTAACAAGGGAGAAGTTGAACTCATGTTCAGCTTCAGTTGGTCTTCTAGACTGAACAAAATAAAGGAACAACTGAGTCCAAGGTGGTTCAATCTAGTGGGAGCCTCATGTGGGTAGCGGTATTGCTACAGGATCAGTCTCCAAGTGGGAGGTTTTTTAGTATAGTGTGGATACTGATCAGTCACCAAGTGGGAGATTGTTAGCTTGTGGTGACTAATCAGGAAAGTACTGTACACTTTTCCTCCCGACTACTTTTTCGGCCATTTGGGCCGACTACTTATAACTCATTCTAACCCTAAAGCGGGAAAATATTGTATAATATGGCTTAGGGTTAGGGATTTTTTATGATGTATGATTTTAGTACTTGCGGTAGAATTGGGCTGTAAGGGATTATGGATTGTAATCACTGGATAATAATAATATTGGACTCACTGTTGGTGGACGTAGCCCAGGGATTAGGTGAACCATGTTAAATCTGTGTGTCTTGTGTTCTATTCTGTGTGGTTTATTATTTTCTGATATTAGTTATATTTGCACATAATTGTTATTTCTGCCTTGTTAATCCTAACAAATGACCTATTGACCAAAGAATCTTGCCTATTCCATAGTCTCCCAAGAGGTAATAAGGTTATCCAAAATGTATCTTCCCTTCACAAATCCAGTTTGGGTGGGGCTAATCACCTTGGGAAGGATATCAACCAACCTCCTTTCTAGCACTTTGGCCAATATTTTGTAAGACACATTCAAGAGGGTAATAGGTATCTAGTTCTTAATCATGGTTTTATCCCCTCCTTGGGAATGAGCTTAATGCACCCAGTATCGATTTCTTCTCCCAGGGAGCCTGCATCAATTGCCTCATTGTAGACCTATAGTAGATATTGTCCAATCCAATCTAAGTTATCCTTGTAGAATTCAATAGGTAGACCAACAGGGCCAGGGGCTTTCTCATTACTCATGTGTTCAATGACCTCATTAATCTCCTCTACGGATAATGGCATGCTCAGGTTTATTACATCCTCCTCCTTGAGTGTGGGAGGAATGATATCCTTAATTATGTTCCTTCTCTCTCTCATCACTACTCTTGACTCCTCTGAGGTGAACAAATTGGAATAATAGTGAACAAAGGCTTGAATAATGCCTTCCTAGGTAGTGAGGGTTACTCCTTCCTAACAAATGCATTCAATCTTATTCTTAGCCTCCTTATCCTTAAAGAGTTGGAAGAAAAAATTGGATCCCCTATCTCCTTGATTTATCCAATTGGCCCTTGCCCTAATTTTTGCTCCATTGATCTTGTGTTGTTGCATTTTCCTAAGCGAGTCTCTAGCCCAAGATAGACTGCTACTAGCCTCCTCATCTATTTGATCCAATTGGCTTCTAAGCTTTTCTTGGTAGAGTTCATTCTGCAATTCTAATTCAGCTCTTTTAGAGTCCTTAGCCCTCTTCTTCCCTACCACCTGGAACACTGTCTTCCAACTATTGATACATTGGTTCCAATTATTGATGGCACTCTATTACCTAGCCACCCCATGGTTGAACCATCTAATCAGGGGGTCGTAGCCTTGATGTCCTTACTTCTCAGTAGTGTAGTGTTAAAGTTAAAGGATTGACCTCCTTTCCTGGGGGTAGGGCATCTCCCCTACTAAAAAACCAAACTGACAACTGGGTGGTGATCTAAGAGGGAGTAAGGTACCATCCTAACACTCTCTCCACTGGTCTCCTTCCTAAAAATAAAGAAATCCTTATTGACATACATCCTATCCAACCTGCAGTATATCCTTCTACTACCCTTCTGGTAGTTAGACCAAGTATGCCAGATACCATTATAGTCTTTCTTCTACCCTACTAAGGGATCAAATAACCTAAGTTTACTAGTCATCTTGGTCCAGAAGTATTTCCCTTTTCCTTTCCATTCCATCCTAGTAGCACCTCCTTTATCCTGTGGGGATTCAACCATGTTAAAATCCCCAGCAACAACCCAAGGAATATCCTTCATGTTGCACATCCATTCCCATAATCTAATCCTGTCATAGTGGTCTCTTGGTGCATAGATAGAATAGATTCTAAACTCAACATTGTCATAAATAAGACTCACCCAAACAAATCTATCACATGGGGAGCATCCCTAGTTAGAGACTTTACTGGCCCATCTAGGGTGGATAAGAATGACACTCCCCGCCTTACCTCTTGGGTGATTGGTGAACACACTCCTGGATTCCTACCAAATGCACTTTAAGGCCACATCCAAATAAAATTCTACTGACTTAATCTTTTGGAGCAGAAGGAAATCAAATCCTTTATGCATCCTAATGAATCTCTTAACAACATACTTCCTATCTGGGGACTCTAGTCCCCTCACATTCCAAGTTGCAAGTTTAAATTCCATGTCAATATTAAGAATCTTGTTCCATAGGAGCTTGAAAGCTCTTAAAACAATTGGGGAGGCTTCTCTTTTTTCTATTTTTGAAGGTTTGATACTGGAGATATTATTAGGAGGTCTACCTCTCTTCCTTTTGTATAGGGGATTCCCTCCTTCATCATGAGATACCTCTCCCCTAGCCTTAGACTCTAGATCTCACTCCCTAGTTTGGGGTTTCTTGACGTTCTTCTTGCCTTGAAGGTAAATTTTTGGGGGTCCATCACCTTTGACTCCAATAATGGCCAACTCCATAGGGCCTTGATCTCACCTTCTTCTAGGTCATCACCCATCCTACAACTCTCGGGGGTGGGACTCTTCTTGTTTCCAAACAACCTCTTCTCAGGGAAGGAAAGACCCTCTCAAGCATATATCTCCTATTGGACTAACCGCCAATGTCTCCCTTCAAGATTCATGACATGGTTTAATAGCCTCCTATGTTCTATAAGTCTAGTGCTTATATCAGGCATTAACAGGTCAATCTTTTGGTGCAACGACAACTACTACTTGTAACAAATGGTATTAGAGCTTGGTCATAGGTTCAAATCCCCTCGGGTGACACTGAGGGGGGGATTGTTGGACTAACCACCAATGTCTCCCTTTGAGATTCATGACATGGTTTAACAACCTCTTGCGTTCTATAAGTCTAGTGGTTGTATCGAGCATTAATAGGTTGATCTTTTGGTGCAATGACAACTACTACTTGTAACATCTCTAGGGCCGAGGGGAAGGGGATCAGTGATAGAGACATTATTAAGCCTATATTCCTTATCATACACATCCTTGATAGTTTCTAGAGCACCAGAAGAATATTCCATTTGGGGTTTCTCTAAGTTTTGGCTCATCAAAACTCAACCAACATTTCTGGTATCTCTAGGAACAGGATTGGGTTCTCTCCTTTTGAGGGCCGAGATCTTCTTAATGGGAGTTGCATTGAATGTTTGTCAGGTTGAGAGGCTGAAGACATCAGCCAAAGGAATGAATTTCCTTGATGAAATTGTCACAACCTTAAGTTTTCTTGGAATCACATATATTTTATATATGAGAAACCACTTAGGGAGATTAATGTGTCTTCCCTTCTCCTTTTTTTCCTCTTTAATGGATCCAATATTCATTGATATCTTGCATCTTTTATAGTATGATATACTTTCTTGCAAGGATTTTTTATTTTACACAAGGATTTTCATCCTAGGTTGTGATCTTATGCTTGCTTGAAAGTACATGCCTATTATCAAAGATCCATCACTTTGGACATATATTGGATTTCTCTTTCTCCTTTCATAGGTTCCATTACCTCTTTGTTTCTCATCTCTTTTATACTATGATGTCCTCTCGTGTATGGAGTTATTATTTAAGATCTTTCTCCTTAATGAGATTAGTATTTGTTTTACAATCTCTTCCTTGATTGGAAGCATGTATCTTGTATAATAGGGATGCTCACTAAGTATACATAGTGTGGCATCCTTCTTCTTTTCATGTATTTTCTATTATTTTATGATGGTACATTATTTTTGGCATGAGATACTTTGTTTCATGCAAGATCCTTACATGTTTGCTTAACAATTATTTTCATGCCTCAAAGGGCATGTTTATATTTTAATAATCATCCTCACCATTTCATCTCTTTCCTTTATGACTTGCTTACTTTATGTGTGATGTCCTTTCTTTATTTAATATGTATGTTTTACATAAGGAGTTATCTCTAGTTTGTAGCTTATTTTTCTTGGAATTGCATGTCTATTAGAAAGTAACTATCATTAAGGTTGTATCATATATTTTGTCTCTCCTTCATGCTTGGGGGAAAGGTTGCTTGTACATTCCTTTTCTCTCTCTTCTCTAAGGATCTACTTTCCTTAGTATAGTGGTATTTGTTTATCATGTGATATTCTTTTCTTATAAAGAATTTCTTACTTTTATTTAGGAATCTCTCTTATACAAGAGGTGTGTGTCATTGATCACAACCTCTTCTTTATTTGCAAAACTATGTTCATAATAAAAAACTTCCCTTACTTTGGGTTTCAAAGTTTGACATCCTTCATCAAGAATCTCTATTTCACCTGGTAACATGTGGCTAAATGGGTGCATTATTTTTATCTTCCCCCTCATTTTCTTTAAGATGTCATCTTTTTTCAATAACTCCTCTTGAAGATAGATGTATTGTAGAAAATATCTCTTCATTTCAAGGGTATCTTCCCACAAGAGAAATATCCTTTCAGGATTATATATTTTCTTAGCTCGTAAGAGTCAACACTCTTAGCTAAGTTTATGGAATACATTGTTATTTTAAGGATATCTTCTTTTTTTTGTAAGTAGGTATCCTTGATTCTCTTCCTTATTATGTCCCCTATGGTGCCATCGTAAGAAGGGGTAATACACATGACCTCCCTTATACATTACATGTAGCATATTTTATGGATCCGTATGGAGACAATGTTTTCCATAAGATTGATCCCCTAAAGTCACCTCATGTGCAAAACATTTTCAAGCCACCACATGCATAAAACATTTTCAAGATGTCTTGTGTACAAAATATTTTCAAGCCACCCCATGTGAAAAACATTTTCAAGATGCCTCATGTGCAAAACATTTTCAAGCCACCCCATGCGCGAAGACACTTTTAAGTTGCTAATAGGCAAAAAAATTTCAAGGTAGATTTGAATAGTATAATACAATTTACTAGACCATAAATTATCCTTCCTCTCTCTTCTCTCCCCATGGATCACCTAAGCATAACACAATTTTCTAAAATATGTTGAATTCATGGTCCTCTCTCTCTTCGCTCTCATGGCTCTGCTAGTAGTTTATACCATGGAGTTTGTATTTTCTTTGGTGATGTTCTTGTTCTTCCTATGTGGCCATTTGTGCTCTTGCAATAGCTCTCCAAACATGATATTAGTGGATGTGACATTTCCAATCAAGGTCTCTTTCACTAGTTGATTTGGAGTTTTGTTTTAGTACTAACCCTTTTTTTTTGTGTTTTGTGTCTTTTGTCTTTGATTTTAATTTTTAATTTTTGCTTTGTTTTTGTGCCCTTGTACATATATGTGTATTTAATATCTTTTGTTTGGGATCTTACATTCTTAAAGTTAGTGTTATCTTATCTCTTTGCAAATTTCCATGATCATGATCTTCTCTCTCTTTTGTCTCTACCTTTCTTCTATCTCTTCCTTTACAGTGGTCATGATCTTGTCTCGTACTCCTACCAAAGTGGGGGATAAGTATACCATCCTAAAAGGTAAGCACTTAATTTGTGCTCATTTTGGGACCATTTTGGGCCTACTTTAGTGTTTTTTTTATGATAGGACATTATATTGCACTTAAATGCATAATTAATTCAAATAAAGGTCCTTCTCCTTTGATCTTGTTTAAACTCAAGGTTAGATCTAACTTCTATGCTTGATTTCCATTTTTCCATCCATCCACATAATCCATTTCCCACCTAGTTCCTATAAATTGAATTTTGGATTTCAGGATCTGTCTCGATTTCCTTGCAGGTTGTGGCTTTCACCACCCTTTTTTGGTACACTTTATTAAGTCCTAAGAAAATTTTGGATTTTTGGGACATGGCTTCAATTTGCAACCTTTTCCTAGACAAGGCCTCCAATTTAAACCTTTCCCTAGATCTTTGTGTGTCATTTAGCTTCAATCCCAATGAAGGAGGGTTTCTTTCAGACCTTTCTTTGAGGTTGGCTTGTGATATCTGAGCCCCAAAATGTGTATAAAAGGACACTAAAGCCTCTTATTTCACATCCATAATTATCTTACAATCCATAATACATCTACTAGTGCAATCATAAGTGAGATATCATTGATTGTGCATTCAAGAGAATTCAAGTGAAAGCAACTATCAATTGTTGAAGGCATCCATTACCAAGCATTCAAGACCATAAAGCATTCAAGTGCAAGGAAGACATAAAGAGAATTAAATCATTTCAAGTCTTCATCTTTATGATGCATGAAATTCATTTCCTTCCATAGATCTAGCTTCTTTCCCCCATTAAAGGTCAAGCAAACAATTTTGCAATCAAGGAAGGAGATATACATTCATTCACCAAGTCTTCTTCTTCCTCAATTCAAAATTTGGTGCAAATTACAACATCTACTATGTGAGGTTTTTTCTTACATAATTTAGTTTTGGTTTTTGTGTTGAGTCAAAGCTATTGCATCAACATTATTGAACATATCCTAAGGACAATTGCATCTACATGGTAAGATATACTCCATTATTTAGATCTAATCTTTGCTACATGACACCATTCTTTCAATTACATTTATTTTATTTCAACGTTTATTCCTATACAGGGTTTTGAATGAGGAAAACCCCTCCCTCAACCTTCTTCCCCTTATTTTCTATGTGCAGGAGAAATTTGCAAAGTTTCAGATCCAGATTCAGAACTCTCAAGTGCAATTACAGGTCCTTTGTAATTTTCATCAATTTGAAGTTAAAGGGACAAGGTCTCTATATTCACCCTTTCCCTAGAAAATGTCACCATTTTTGGCCTTGTCCTCTAGGTTTTATATTTTCACATATGAAAGTTTCAAGTGCCAAGGTTCTAGATCCATAACCTTCCCTGATTCTAGCAGCTCTGGGGCAGTCAAAATCAGATTTGAAGATCCATTTGCCGCTTCCTCCTTCAAGATGAGATTTTTCTTCCTATTTTATCCTTTCACTTACTTTCATAAATTAGTTTTATATATCAGTTACAACCCACCATTACATTTTAAGGAATCCAAAACCCTACATTGTGTAGATCATGAATTGGCACCCTTGCTCTTTAGTTGTGCTAATTGAATGCACCTTGTTAGAGTGTTTGGAATTCTAATGTATGAAGAACCTTGGTGAGTGATCTACCTCTTAGCATTACTCATCATTTCCTTCATCACACCACGTACACTCACTACTTCCATTTTCATTATACTTTGAATCTATTTATTTTTTGTACAAAATTGGTGAAAAAAATAGAAGCTATGGTTTACAAAGTTTCAAAAGCTATAGGAAAATTGTAATTTTGTTTATTTTTAGATTAAAGTGTTATTTTTTTTGTGTTTATGTAATTTTATTTGGTATTAATAATTTCAAACCTAAAATAATCATATAATAGAAAACCATAAAATAGAACAAAACAATAAAAGTCACTCTTCAACACAAAACCCTAAAACTCTAAACCCTAGAAATGTAAAACCCTAAAATACAAAATCCTAGAAATGTAAAACCTTTAATACATAATTATATGCTTAAAATATTGTTAGGATGCATTAAAGGTCTTGGTAAAGGGTTTAATTCTTTTCTATCTTGTCTTATCATTTGAAATTATGTGGCTTTTATGGAAGCTTTGAAATGAAAAATGGTATCAAAACCTGAAGAGACGCCTTAGTGAGTATTTTAGAAGACTCATTTTAGTTATATATCTATTTAGGTCACACTAACCTTGAGATGCACAAAGAGAGGTCTGAGGAGCTAAGGGACTTGGTCTTTTCACTATTAGAAAATCATAGATCAATTTTGCTAATTTTTGGCCATAATTAGGGAAAGTAAATGAGAATTTCCTAAATATTTATCTTGAGCTCCAAAATTAATACAACAAAATATTTTAGTCTACTCTCTTAGAGGACCGTAATTCCATTATGTGCCCAATATTCATGTCTCACTTGTTGAAGACCTTCTACCTAAAATTGAGAGTTAATGAAAAGATTTCTAATATAGAGTTGTTGAGCATGTCAGAGATTGTTGATTAGACTTTTTTTATGTGTTCTAATATTAGTGTTTTGTCATAGATGTCAACATACTATTATTGTTGCAAACAGTGTGCTTAGTTTCTTTAGAGAAGATAATTTCATTTGTTTAGGTGATATGTTGAGGATATTTTTTATTTATTATATATGATGTTTCAGATATGTCTATAGTTGATTCTAGTCAACCTATAGAGGTTTGCATAACAATTTTAGTGAGCTATGATTGATTTATCAGTTACTTTTATTTTAATGTTCCAATTATTTAGGAAGTGTCAAAGATTAATTTTTTGCTTCGGTGTGGATCATATTGGTTGATCCAGTTGGTGAAAATCCGGTGGTAATGTTGGGATTCATTATTGTTTCCTCAAATGGTGTTGTTCATGATTCAGAGTTCGGTAAGTTATCCTTTTAGTGTGACAGAGTTTGGTGTTCAATATTATTGATGATCAGTATAGAGATGAGTTTGGATTTTGAGATTGAGTTGATGTAAAGGTTCAGGAAGGTACTCTTTCTTCTTGCTAGTATTCTTGTATCATGTTATGACTGTATTGATGGTTCACATTGATTTTGGTGATCGCTTTTGGTGATTTTCTAGTGTGTTGGTGTTTCTTCATTTAGGTCCTAGTTGACTTGGTGAAGTAACGTGTTCTGATTCTTGGTGTTGATTTGGAAAAAAAATTGTGTGTTCGAAGATGAAGTTTTTTGGTCCTACCTAAGTCTTGGTCGACTTAATTTGGATCGCATTTTAGTTTGAGTATAATGTTTATATTATTTGTTCTTATAGGTCTTAGTCGACCTTGTTGTGTACTATTCATTGTAATATGTATAAGTGGGCAATCATTTGTGATTGTGAAGAGTGTGAAAAGGTAGAAGAAAAGGAAGAGGACATTTGTATTCTACAATTAAGGCATAAATTATACTTCATTGGAATTGTATTGGCATTAGTGATTTTTTTAGTCAGTTCAATTATATTGGACAGTTTGTCCACCTTTCTGAATTGTAATCAGAGATTGATTGTTGAACCCGACCGAGGGCCAGATCATTGTATTGTATTATGAGTAGTGAGTTCTGGGTAGTGGGCCTGTGAATGCATGTGCATTCCTCTTTTGTTTTCATTTTCTCTTAACCGAGTATTACTTTTAGCAAAGTGCATCTATCTAGTGGGTTTGACTCCCACCGAGATTTTCCCTTAACCAAGTTTCCTCGAGAACAAATATGGTATTTTTTGTTATGTGTTATGGATCTTGCTTTACTATTTATCTTTCAAATCATTAATTGGATTAAGTGTGTTAAATTTCTAGAGTTTTATACAAATAATTCACCCTCCCCCTCTTTGTTGTGCTTTGGGCCTAACAATTGGTATCAGAGTCAACTCCTTTTGAAAAATATTAATCTCTTGAAGGAGATCTGACATGTCGAGCATAAGGAAAGATAGCCCTATGTTTGGTGGAACCAACTATCTGGTATGGAAGGATCATATGACTACTTATTTTATATGCATGGGAGATGAATATTGGGATATCATAGAGAAGCTTTACACCATTCCTAATGACTTGTCTTAGGATAGTGGTGATGAAAAGAATAAATTCAAGGATAATATGTTAGCAAGAAAATATTTGATTAGTGCCTTATCAGATATGGAATATTCTCACATCTATGGGTTGAGGAAAATGCATGATACAAGGACTAAATTAGAAACTATTTACGAAGGTGACAAGTATGTTAAGAAAGCTAAGTTAGAGGGTCTTAAAGGGAAGTGTGAAGACATGAAGATCAGTGAAAGTGAAACTATCTCATCCTATATGTAGAGAGTAAATGATGTGGTTTGTTCAATCAAATATGCTGGTGGTACCTTTAGTGATGATGAAGTTGTAAGAAAAAATATGATATATTTGCCTATGTGTTACAGTGAGAAGGTTCCAGTTGTTGAGGATTTTCAAACTATAAGAGATATTTCAAGAGAAGCTTTGGATCTGGTAAACTTTGTTCCTATGAGATGAATACTCTTAGTTAGGAACTTGCGAAGGCTGAAACTGCATTCAAAGCCATTGTGACTAAGCATGATAAGGGACATATTTCTTCTAAAGACAACTTCAACTACTTTACTAAGCAATAGGAAGAGATCATGGAAGAGGAAAGGAAGATTGATGAACCTGAAGCCTTAATTGCAAAAAGACTACCTAAGGGAGCCAATAAGTATGAAGGAAAGTTTCCTTTGAAATGCTTTAACTATAATAAGATGTGTCATATTGCAACTAGATGTCTGATTAAAGTCTCTAAAGAATCTAAGTTCAGATCTAAGAAATTCCACCCTAAGGGTCATAAAAAATTTTATGCTTAAGAAGGTGTGGTTGGAGATGAATATTTTGGTGTTAGTGAAGAAGAGTTTGTGTTTATTTCTATTAAAGAAGAGAATCCTAATGAAGAGAAAGCCTTGGTTTTGCATGTTGATAAAATACATGAATGGGTTATTGATAGTGGATGTTCTCATCATATGAATGGTGATAAAAATAAGTTTGTGAAGCTTGAAGACTATGATGGTGGTATTATTAGATTTGTTAACAAAACTCCTTGTTTGATTAAAGGAAAGGATCTATTTCTCTCAATAGTAAGAATAGTATTGATGATGTCTTGTATATGTTGAAGGCTTAAGACATAATTTGTTAAGCGTTGGACAGCTACTGGATAACGACTACCGATTGGAATTCATGGAAGAAATGTACAAAATCATTGGAAGCACTGGAAACCTAATTGCATCTAGTACATTGACTATAGATAATCTATTTAATTTTAAAAATGTTGAGAATAAGTGCTTGGTTTCTAATATTGAAGAAAATTGGTTGTGGCATAGAATATTTTGTCATGTAAACTTTGATAATATAGTGAAGGTTAGCACTACTAATGTTTTAAGAGATTTGCCTAAGTTGATGGAGCCTAACAATATGTGTAAATAATTTTAGTTAGGAGACCTAACTAGGTCTACTTTTAAGAATAAGACATACACTTCATATGGATTGATAGTCTTGGTGCATATAGACTTGTGTGGTCCTACTAAGACAAGAAGCTATTATGGAGATAGATGATTCATGCTATTTATTGATGATTATTCAAGAATGATGTGGGTCACATGTTTAAGAGAGAAATCATAAGCCTTTTAGAAGTTTCAGATATTCAAGATGATGGTTGAGACAGAGTTTGGATAGAGATTTAAGTGCTTAAGATCAGACAGAGGTGGATAATCCACATCCGGTGAGTTTTATGCTTTTTTGTGAAGAACATGGGATAAAGAGGAAGACTTGTGCTCCACAAACCCCACAGTAGAATGGTGTTGCGGAGCGAAGGAATATAACTATTTTGGACATAGCTAGAACCATGATGATTGAAGGAAATATTTCATATATCTACTGGAGAGAAGTAGTGAGCATTACAATATACACTTTGAACCGAGTGTAGATAAAGAAAGGAACCAATAAGACTCCTTATGAACTTTGGTATGGTCATGTTTCCACATTGAAGTATTTTAGAATTTTTGGAAGAAAATGTTATATTAAGAGAGATGAGGATATTGGAAAATTTGATCCTAGAAGTGATGAAAGGATATTTCTTGGATATTCTACTAAGAGAAAAGCATACAAATGTTATAACTTTAGACTAAAGAAGATTGTTGAAAGTGAAAATGTTAGAGTAGACGAAAATGTGCGGAGATCAAAAAGAACTTGTAGGTATGATATAGCTAAAGAGGACAACCAAATTATGGAAGTGCAGAATTAGAATCAGGATCATAATCATTTGGAAGAACAAGTTGAACTGGCAGAAGAAATTACAACCGAAGGATCTACTACTAAGCCTACTTTGAAGATTCCATGGTATGTAAGGACTAATCATTCTGAAAATACTATATTGGTGATAAGAATAGAGGTTTTCAAACTAGATGAATAATTTATAGAGATGAAACATGTTTGTTATCTGAATTTGAACCTAAAGATGTAAATGAAGCATTGTATGGATTGAAGCAAGCTCCTAGAGCCTAGTATGGCAGATTGCACAGATACTTGAAAAATATTGGATTTAGTTAGTACTACTCATAGTAACTTATATTTAAAAATAATTGATGATAATATCTTTATTTTTTAAGTCTTTGTTGATGATATCATATTTGGTGGTAATGATGAATTGAGTAGAGGTTTTTTTGATGAGATGCAAAAGGAATTTGAGATGTCTATGATAGGTGGGATGAAATTCTTTCTTGGGTTTCAAAATACACAATTGGATACGAGAATGTTTGTTACATAATCCAAGTATGACAAAGAATTGTTGAAGAAATTTGGTATGCAAGATTCAAAACCAATAGGGACTCTTATGGTTACTAGTTGTAAATTGACTAAGGATGATAAATCCCCTTGTGCAAATCAAACAAGATACAAATCAATGATCAGTGGATTGTTATACTTGACTCGGAATAGACTTCATCTAATTAATGTTATTTGTGTTGTGGAAATATTTCAAGCAAATCCAAAGGAATCACGTGTTGTTTCTGTTAAGAGAATATTCATATACTTGAAGGGAATAATTGATTATGGTTTATGCCATGATAGAGATAATGATTTCATGCTTTGTGCATATACAAATACTAATTGGACAGGTAACATGGATGATATGAAAACTACAACTGGTGGTGCATTATTTTTGGGTAAGAAACTAAGCTCTTGGGCTAGTAAGAAACAAGATTGTATTTCCTAGTCTACTGTTTATTATGAGTATGTTGTTGCTTCTAGCAATTGCACTCAAGTTATTTGGATGAAGAAAATATTGAAGGATTTAAGGATAAATATTGATGAGCCCATTATTATTTACCGTGATAAATCTAGTGCTATAAATATTTCAAATAATCATGTGCAACATTCAAAGATAAAGCATATTTCTATCAGATGTCATTTCTTGAGGGATAAAGTTAGTGAAAAGGAAGTAAAATTAGAGTATGTATCTTCTAAGAAAAAAATTATTGATGTCTTTACAAAGCCTTTACCAAAGAATACATTTGAGTTCCTTAGAGATAAGCTTGGGGTTATTACCCCTCCTAGTCAAAGCTAATGATGCTAAGGATGGCATCAATCCAAAGATTTAATAGAATATCATTCTCTCGATTGATGAGTTTGGGGACTTCTCCTTAGCAGTCTTGTAAATAGGTTGATGTGAAACAATTACCTATTATACCTTTTGAGGTGAGTTCATTTATTTTGATATCTTTGGCCCTTTTCTATTGATGTTAAAGGGGGGGAGATTGTGTGAAAAATAGGAAAATTGAGAAATATTATGCTACGGAAAGATTGTGTTGAGAGGTTTGAAGTTGGATATTCAGAGTGACTAGGTGGATATATTAAAGTTTTGATCAATTTTTAATTGTATATGTTTCAATCAATGCCAAAGGCGGGGGGGGTGTTGAGCATGTCAGAGATTAGTGATTAGACCTTGTTTATATGTGATGACATTAATGTTTTGTCATTGATGTCAACATACTATTGTTGTTGCAGATAGTATGCTTAGTTTATTTAGAGAAGATTCAATTGTTAAGGTGATATATTGAGGATCATTTATTGTGATTCTAGTTGATGTTTCAGATATTTCTATAGTTGATTCTAGTCAACTTATAGAGGTTTTCATAATATTTTGATTGAGCTATGATTGATTTATAAATTACTTGTATTTCAATGTTCTAGTTGTTCAGGAAGTGTCAGAGATTGAGTTTATGCTTCGATATACATTGTAATGGTAGATTCAGTTGGTGTGAACCTGGTGGTAATATTGGCATTTATTTTTGTTTCCTCAACTAGTGTTGTTCATGATTTAGAGTCTGGCAACTTATCTTTTTAGTGTGACTAAGTTCATTGTTTAGTATTATTGATGATCACTACAAAGATGAGTTTTGATTTTGAGATTGAGTTAATGTGAAGATTTGTGAAGATACTCATTCTTCTTATTGGTATTCTTAGATCATGTTATGGCTATTTTGATGGTTCACATTGATCGTGGTGATCTCATTTTTTTATTTTCTAACATGTTGGTGCTTCTTCATTTAGGTCCTAGCTGACTTGGTGAAGTAACATGTTGTGATTCTTGGTTCGTATGTGGCACAGTTGTTGCATGTTTGAAGATGAAGTTTTGGGTCCTACCTAAGTCTTAGCTGAGTTGATTTGGATCACATTGTAGTTTGAGTATAATGTTTATATCTTTTGTTCTTATAGGTCGTAGCCGACCTTGTGGATTATTCATTGTAATATGTATAAATGGGAAATTGTTTGTGATTGTAAAGAGTGTATGAAGGTAGAAGAAAATGAAGAGGATGTTTGTATTATATGATTGAGGCATAAAGTGTACTTCATTGGAACTATATTATCATTTCTAATGTTGTGATTTAGTTTAGTTATATTGGATAGTTTTTCCACCTTTGTGAATTGTAATTAGAGATTAATCGGTGAACCCGACTGGGGGCCATATCATTGTATTGTATTGTGATAAGTGATCTCTAGGAAATGGGCTTGTGAATGCATGTGCATTCCTCTTTTGTTTTCACTTTCTCTTAATCAGGTAGTACTTTTAGTAGAGTATATCTATCTAGTGGGTTTGACTCTCATCGGGGTTTTCCCTTAATCAGGTTTCATCAAGAACAAATCTAGTGTTTTATGTTATGTGTTGTGGATATTGCATTATTATTTATCTTTTAGATCATTAATTGGATTAAGTGTATTAAACTTTTAAAGTGTTGTATAAGTGATTCACTACCTGCCCCCTCTCTTAGTTGTGCTTTGGGCCTAGCAAGAGCCACCTACCTGAAGATGTGATTTCTACAGTGATAGTGTGGGGAATGAATCTTTTGTATGTATGTGTATCTCCATGTGAACAATATTTGTTATCTTTAATCTATCTCTTTAGGTTGTACTTGGCATATAATATGATATAATAGACCTCTATATTGTGCTTATTGAATGAACAAATGTTCTTGTTAGCAATAGTTTGATCAATTCCCATCATTGTACTATGATATTTTTAGTAATCTATTATCAACTAAAAAAAATATAGATTTGAAGGTCTATGATAATTTAAAAAATAAACCCAAAAAAGTGCCAACTTTAGTATAAGTTGATTATGTGTTTTTTAGTCCATTTGTCTTAGTAGTTAACAAATAAAAATAAAGAAAGAAGGGTTATGAAGAGAGAATTAAGGATTTGGAAGGGAAGCTCAAGAGCATCAATGGTAACATTTTCCCCCTTGTTACCTTGATTTTTAAAGAGATTAAGAGATCAACTAAGAGTCTCAACTCTATGGTGAATAAATTGGAGAATATCCACCGAGACAGACTGGTGGTTGATTTGGAGATTAACAAAGAAAAATGACAATAAGAAGATACTAGTCTGAGAAAGAGAACAAGAGGAAATCTAAAGAGGAGGGTGGAAAAAGTACCTCAAGACATCCTTGATCTAAAAAAAATCCCTCAACATGACTCAGTTGGAGGCTGAATCTATAGAGGCCCTAAGAATCTTGCTTAAGGTTTTCTGGTCCATTCCCTATTTTACTTCTTTTATTGGTTCTTTGCTTAATTTTTTGTTGTTTGGTTGCTACCGATGTTATGTCTCAATTATTTTTGGGAACTTTCTTCTGTAAGGGTTCCATTTTTGTTTCCTATCTTTAGTCTTTTTTTGTAAATAGTGGTTTGGGCCCCTTCAAAACATGTTTGTCCTATAATAAAGAACAAATAAAAATTTAAATTTTTTTTTTGAATATCACTCATATTACATGATAATTAAACTTGAAAAATTAAAATTATTAGATACTTAGTGTAATCATGAAAATTACACACCATCTTATCTCCCCTTTAGTTTTATGCCTATTTTGAGGTAGTATTTTAATACACGTACGTAGTGACCAATAAAATGATCATGTGTGAACATAATGATGCAATACAGGTAAGGAGGATCCAATTAAGGATAGTCCAAACAAGCAGCCAACACCACAATGTGGAATAACACAACAAGACAATGTTTTCAACTAAATTTTCATTAACATGCCTAGCTATAAGGCCTTCTGGGTCAGGGCCAAATACAATCAAAGTATTTCTACAATCTCTTAGCTAGTCTAGCTATGAAACAAATCAACAACTGATGGAAACCCTAAGGAAGATCTGAACTTGAGCTCGCAAGCCTCCAAGTAATCTCCTTGTCTCCAAGCATGCAAACCACTAGCTATGCTATTACAAACTATCATATAACAATCTGATCTTCAAGATCTTGCAGGATCCAAAATGCTATCCTTCACATTCTACTAATCTCTCCTCTACCTCCTAACAACTACCCAAACACTCCTTAAATACTAATCTTCAGCCACAAATCGGTTGGAAGAAACAATTAACTCCTAAGCCAAGTCGGCTCCTATTACAAACAAATATTAAATGCAACAACAGTCGGCTCTCAAATAGCCTTACAAACATTTAATTCTCCATGTCAGCCTCTAGATCTACATAGGAGAATACAACAAAAGCTACCAACAATAAATGCACCGAGTTGGCCAACCAAATCTCCAAGAAATCTTGTCGGTAAACCAAAACAACCGAGCTCTTGTGAAACAACTAACCACATCAAGCATCACCGAGCAACACAGGCATCGCTGAGCAAGCACATTGACTGAGCACCACAGGCATCATCAAGTACAAGTTCCTCCAAGTGCAAGAGGTTTCACCGAGTTCCTTCAATGATCGACCTTCCTTCAATAACCAAGACCATCAGTTAAAGCTGCAACCAAGTAACATAGAACCAAAACAACACACCACCATAAAAATTCACTGAGTACCCTAGAATGCCCCTACATCAAACACCCCAGGTTCAAAAATATGTTCTCATAGGCTGGAAGAACATCTTCTGGGATTCAACACATAAACCCTGAACTGGTTCTTCACATACAAGCCCTTCAACTCTTCACCTTGCATACTTTTCCACTTTTGTTTCCTCTGTATTTTCAAATCTTTCCTAGATAATACATAGGCTTATTCTCCATACTAATCCATCCTTTCAGAATTTCCCAACTCATCTCAGTTTCCAAAGCTCAAATTTCTCCTACCGAGTGTTGTATCTACCAAAGGCATCAAGGAAAGCTTCCTATCATTCTTCTCAACAGTAAACATATTCTTGACACAATCATACATAGCTCTGCAATCATATTGCCAAGTTCTACCGAGAAATATATGACAACTATTCATCTCCAAAATCTCACACAACACTAGATCCTTATACTGGCCAATCTGAAAATCAACAAAGCATTGCTCCCTTACTTCTAGAGTGTGAACATCTTGTAACTAGCCAATCCTATAAGGATAAGGATGTCTCATTCTCTTCAAACCAAGTTTCTGAACCATGTCCTTAGCAACAAGATTATCAGGACTACCACTATCAACAATTACATCACAAAATTTACCTCTAGACTTGCACCGAGTTCTAAACAAGTTACACCTCTGGCAAGGTTCCTCCTTTGCACCGAGCAATGTTCTTTGAACCAGCAACTTCTCAGACTCAGGTTCATTATGAATGTTCTCATTTACCATAATAGTCCTTTGGTCACAAAACTTCTTATGTGTACACTCAAAAGAACCATGTCCTTCTTCACCACAATTATAACAAGTACCCTTAAAGATAACCCTACATGTCTTCTTTTTCAACTCCACAGGTTTCGGTTCATCTTCAATAGTCAATTTATCCTTCACCGAGTGATCAATCTTTTCCTTCCCTTGGGGATTACTATGTTGTCTCCTTTTCAACTTATCTTCTGCCTTTAGAGCATACTGATAAGCATCTTCAACCGAATCAATCTTCAGCATAACAAGCTCATCCTGAATGTTAAATCTCAAACCATTCACATACTGAGCTACCTTTTCTTTACCGAGTTCTCTTTGTCCAGACTGAATAGTCAACTTATAGAACTCCTTGGTATAGTCCTCCACAGTCAAATATTTTTGCTTCAAATTCTACAACTTCTTAAACAAATCAAGCTCATAGTCGGCAGGTATGAACTTAGCTTTCAATTTAGTCACCATCAACCTCCACTGATTGATCTTCATTTCACCTTCATCTTCTCTATCTCTTTGTAATTCTTTCCACCAAAGAGAAGCATGTCCTTTCAACTTAGTCTATGCCAATCTTACTCTAAGAGAATCTTAAATTTCTTCAAGCTCAAAGAAGTCTTCTAATTCACCAATCCAATCAATCAAATCCTAAAGTCTCAAAGTACTAGAGAAAGTAGAAACTTCCATTTGGTAACTAGTACTTAATTGAGCTCCAGATCTATGTAATCGACTAGTTCTATCTTCACCAGATCTATCTCTCCATTCATCACCACTAGATCCAGCAGCTTCAAAGTCTTCAACAACTTTTTCATAACTATCATCAGTACCAAGATTCCTCAACATACCAGAAATAGCTCTCATGACCTCAGCGATCATGTCATTCCTCATCAATTCCATCTCAAATCTAAAATCAACTTTAACCTTCTTTGCAATCTTTGATTCCAAAGCATCACAGAGATCTGTAATCGCTCTAGGGTCCAATCTTTTCAGAGGCATCCTTCAAGATTTTTGAAAACCCAAAGCAATAAATCACCAACCAAGATCCTAGTGCAAACAGCCTCAACTCAGAGATCAGTTTACACACTCAAGATCTTCAAGCTCTGATACCACCTGATGTAGTACAAGTAAGGAGGATCCAACTAAAAACAGTCCAAACAAGAAACCAACACCATAATGCAAAATAACACAACAAGACAATGTTTTCAACTAAATTTTCATTAACATGCCCAGTTGTAAAGCCTTCCAGGTTAGGGCCAAATACAGTTAAAGTATTTTTACAATCTCTTAGCTAGTACAGCTTTGAAACAAATCAGCAACTGATGGAAACCCTAAGGTAGATCTGAACTTGAGCTCACAAGCCTCCAAGAAATCTCCTTGTCTCCAAGCATGCAAACCACTAGCTATGCTATTGCAAACTATCAGATAACAATCTGATCTTCAAGATCTCATAGGATCCAAAATGCTATCCTTCACATTCTACTTATCTCTCCTCTACCTCCTAACAACTACACAAACACTCCTTAAATACTAATCTTCGGCCACAAGTCATCTAGAAGAAACAATTAACTCTTAAGCCAAGTCAGCTCCTATTGCAAACAAATATTAAATGCAACAACAGTCAGCTCTCAAATAGCCTTACAAACATTTAATTCTCCATTTCAGCCTCTAGATCTACATAGGAGAATACAACAAAAGCTACCAACAATAAATGCACCAAGTCAGCCAACCAAATCTTCAAGAACTCCAGTCAGTAAACTAGAACAACCGAGCACCAGAGAAACAATCGAGCACCAGTGAAACAACCAACCACGTCAAGCATCACTGAGCAACACAGGCATCACTGAGAAAGCACGTCGACCAAGCACCATAGGCATCACCAAGTACAATTTCCTCCGAGTGCAAGAGGTTTCACTGAGTTCCTTCAACGACTGAGCTTCCTTCAATAACCAAGACCATCAGTTAAAGCTACAATCGAGTAACACAAAACCAAAACAACACACCACAATGCAAATTCACTGAGTACCCTAGATTTCCCATGCATCACATAAACTCATTCTCATGGCCTTTTTATATATTCATACACACAAATATCCCTAAACACTACTCACTCATATACATCCATCTTATTTTCTTATCGATTACACTAATGTATGTACCTACCTCCATTTAGTCCTTTGTTCCCTAGATTTTACCATTATTCTATTTTATGAAAAGTTTGCAGTCATAAAGATGACCTTAAAGTTACTAACTTGTCCCCCTTTACCTGTCCATTTTATTACACAATTTAATGCAATGTTATAACACTTAAAAAATATTAAGGTATTGATTCTTATCATCAACTCAAGTATAAAAAGTAAACCATTCTAGAGTATTGTAGAATCAAATGTGATACATTTGAATTTGGTACATTAAGAAGAGTAGATAAATTTTATACTTAGGCACTTACTAATTGTGTTCAATATTATTCAATATTTTAGGGTTGATATGGGAGAGCTTATGTCCTTATGACTAATTTATACCCCTTTACAACATGGGTTTAGTTTCACTAATTTCTATTTGGTGGAACAAACTAGCTCAATGTTGAAAACCTCTTGAATTTATCTCTCCCAACACAAGATCATTATATATTCAAGAAAGGTGTGCAGCACATTAGTGATATTTTGGACTAGTTCACCTTATTGGGTTGATTGGAAAAGATCCAAAATCTCTTTTAGTTTGACTAACAAGTTTAAAGGGTTTGTCACATTTGTGAAATCATTGGTTCCATTGGATATTCTTATGAAAATATGCACCCCTTTAAATTGTAATGTCTTCAAAGATTAGCTTTGATTTGGGAATATCCCCTTCTTTTGTTTTCCTTTGAAATTTAATCCTTGAGGCTTAACAAGAAAATAGGATTGTAAATTTAAAGAGAACAAGTGGAGGAATCTTAGCAGTCAAATTTGGAGATCTAGAGTTGAGCCAAATGCCCAAATTTTGACTTGGAAAATCTTGCACCTTAAATTTCCTATGGGGGACGAATCGAAATATATAAAGATACAACTAGTCAAATGTCCTTTTAGCTAATGCTTTGAAAGCTTAAAACATGTTTTTGGGGATTATTTTTGGGCCAAAAAATTGGATTACAATATTTGACTCATTTTCCTAAAAAAAAATTAACCATGTGATAGATTGGAAAGAAGTTGTTTTGGGTATAATGCTCCATAAGAATGTGGTTGTTAATTCAATAAGAAAAACTATTTTGCTTCATGTTTGGAAAGAATAGATGTTTAGTCATATTTAATAATTATATTAGTAATCAAGAAGTAGACATGCTACAAAAATTTTGTGATGCCATGCTACAACTCATCTCTTTACGCTCTTAACTTAAAAAAGATGCTACTCACAACATTCATCAGATGAAATTAAATACCATCTTGTACAATTACATGAAGGGGGTGCTAGATGTTCCAAACAACTCCATTTTAAAAAAAAAATTCAAGTATATTTTTTATTTTAACTCATATTTGTATAGCTTATTAACTTGTTAAGCTTGTTAGTTATAGAAATTTTGAGTTTTCCTTGGCTAGGAAAACCATTATTGATTTTTATATATTATTTATTAGTCAAGTATACTTTGTAATTTCTTAATTATTTATCATTTTCTTGTAGTTCTTTTTGAATTTTTATTATTTCATTTGCAATCAAATTTGTTCAATACAAGGAAATGATATCCCTTAAAATATTTTTAAATACCATCTCTTTTTCACATGCACTTAGAAGTATAAGAAATATGGACAAATGAAGTTGCAAATTATTTAATACAAAATAATACATGCTTCACATTTTTCAATCAAATACATCACCCCTTTATAGGATTCTCATATCCTATTTTATAAGTAACTCCCTAAACAACTTTCTATAAATATTGATTTTTTTTAATAACTCAGTATGTACCACTATGATAATGACATATATAATAGACTTCTAACAATAATTATCTATATACATCCTATGATGCAATATTCCTAACAACCTCCACCTATTGCATCATTCTCCAAATGGAGATAAGTGAAAAATTAATACTTGAACACATTTTTTAGTTCATTATAAGGTATGAGTCGAGACTTATACATCTACTCATGATAAGTAATAGTAGGACTAGCCTCACTATGCTTTTATCCAAGGATAGGGACAAATACATCTGTTAATGTTTGTAACTTCAGTCGTATAATCATTTAGAATACATATAATACTTAAATATTGATTAATAATAATATATTGTATTTGTATGTATGTGTGTATGTATGTATGTATGTATGTGTGTATATATATATATGTGTGTGTGTGTGTGTGTGTGTGTGTTATATTATATATATTGTTATTAATATATATTACTCAAATGTATATTATTCTAATATATATGATTGATTAATGAAACATTATAATGAATAGACATGTCCCATGAAGGGACATGTCTCTCCTAGCCTTTTTCTCAATATAAAAGAAAGATCATTGCTCTTGGAAAACATATACCGAAGAGGCAATGTTAATACATTTATAGGGGTCCTAATAAATCAACATGGTATCAGAGTAGGAATGGGCTTGCGCATATTCCATCATAGGGACAACACTAGTAAAGGCAATTTAGGACATAGATAGATGCAATAAAGTGGAATGCTCACCTCAACATGTATACACTTTAGGAAGTGGAAGTTACATGGTCACTTCTTCATGACCATGTGTTCTATATTGGTTGAATGAATGAATCCATATGCGTTATGAATGGTAGAGGTGTTTAAGAGATGACGTTGGTTTGTTGATTAAAATCATTGCTAGAGAGGCACTCGAGACTATGTGACCACGCTGGCTTGAGATTGTAGAAGATCTGGCCTGAGACTATGTGTTAGAAATATCACAGGATGTTTGGATCGACAAGGGAGCTTGAAATTGTGCATGAAGGATTTAAAGCATTGGATCAAAATATTGTCATGTGGTAGTTTGCAATCTGCTAGCTTGGATCAAGACTTCTTCAATGACCACAGGAATGAGTTAGAGATCTCTTTGATAGCTACTACTGGCTGGAAAGATTGAGCCATGTGGATATGTGTGCATAGCTAAAGCTGATGGTTCTGTAACCCATGGGTGAGTGAACTCACTACATGTAAAACTTCATGTAGGATGTGACGACTGTGAGGAGGAAAAAAAATCTAATATGTCTAATTAGAGGGCTCCCCTCACTTCTAGGTTATCTCAAAGCTTCTTGTTGACGGGCCTACCTGTGCACTAACATGGACCTCTAGAACATTGTGTGTCAATATCTCTGTGTGTTCAGGAGTAGGGAGTGCACACTGCGAGTTTGGATTGTGTGAGATCGGGATCATTTTATGAGCCTATAATTTTTTTATGTGAACATAATATTAAAGGGTTCAAATCGTATAATATTAAAGATTTATTGAGCCATCGCCAAAGACAGGTTGATTAAAGGTCAAGTTTTTTATGACTGTCTCATACATACTACAACATAGGGTGATTCCATCGTACGGTAGTCATGTGCAGTGAAGCTACCACCGTACGACAAGATCCAACAGAGGTAAAAGTGTCAAAGGGAGAAGTCATCGTACGACAAGACTTGATAGAGGCTAAAGTGCCAAAGGGAGAAGTCATCGTACGGGAAGACCTGGCAGAGGAAAAAGTGTCTGAGGCTGAAGGGAGTGACTCGATACCGAAGGGAGTGAACCGATTCCAAAGGGACCGTCAACTAGAGGAGTGCCAAGGTTGCTAGTAACCATTTCATGGAGCGGCAGTTGCTATACTGAATTCTATAACAAATCACAAAGTGTATAATTCGTTAATGTATAGGGTAAAATGTGGATGAGGTCCTAGAACAATGGTTTGCACATAAAAGAGATCCCAAAGCCAATATTTTACACTTACATGAAATTGTATCCATATAAAAAGTAAATATAGATGATTAATATTGAAATGAAGAGATAAAGGTACTTAACTCTGAAAAAGAATCAGCTGAAAACCTTGTCAAACAATCTCAACAATTGTTGATTCTCGCAATTTTGGGATGAAACTACAAGATCTACAAAACCCAAAAATATTTTTTTGAGATGAGATCAACTCGACTTTGACCCTCATAAAAGGTCAAAGGCTACATTTTTATTCTGAAGGTCGATTTTGACTTTGTTCACAGATCTCAGAAGTTCACCGAAAAGGGTATCCAAATCCGATCTCAGATCTGAAATTCCGCACCTGTACCTACAATAAAAATGGTTTTGTTTGTTGGGGGGTAGGGGTTTGCCTCAGTCAAACCCCAATTTAGGAATTAACCTTGAAATTGAATTGAAATTGATGAAATAAACAAAGTAAATGGAACAATTCACCTTGCTTAAGTTGAAACCCTTGTGGAAGATTTGAATCCTTGAATCCACAAGAATGGATGAATGTAGAATTGAATGTAGGATGTCTCCAATCAATTTTCTTTAGATCTTCAACACCAACCTTGAATGGATCTTGAATTAGGAGGAGGCTTGAATGGAAATGGAGGAATCTTCAACAAGAGGGCTCCATAGAGCTTGAATCCTTCAATGGCTTCTAATGGATCTCCTTGATGAATTGAATGCTTGAATGCTCAAAGGCTTGAATGCTTGGATGCTTGATCTTCTTTCTTGAGAGCTTGAGAGATTGTGAGAAACTTGATTGAGAGATGGAGAAAATGAGAGAGGAAGGCTCCCTTTTATAGTGATCTAGGGCACAAGAGGGGCCTCGTAGAAAACAATAATTAAGGGCCCATGGCACAAAACTCTAGAGAGGCGCACATGGAGAGGAAATTAAATTAAAGTCTTGACACAAAACTATAGGAGGGGACCACCCTTAATATAGAAATAAAATAATATTTTAAGATCCTTGTCACAAAATTCGAGGTAAGGCCAACCCCAAAGTTAATTTGAGCATTAGGCACAAAACTCGAGAAAGGCTAATCTCCAATAATAAATTAGGATTCCTATAAAAATATTGAGAAAGGTCCACCTCAAATATTAATTTGAGAATTCGACACTTAACCTGAGAAATAATGGCCCCGAAGAGGGAAAAGACAAGATTTTGATGAAACCTCGAAACCAGAAGCTAACCCTGAGGATCCCAAACCCTAGGGTCAAGGACGAGGTTGATCTTGACCAGGTCAGGGTTGAGGTCAACATTGACCTAAAATTTTGACCTTGACCCTGAGGTCAAGAATCTCAGGTTTATAGTCCAAGATGCCAGGAAAATGCTAGGAAGAAGTGGAAAATGGGGCAAAAGAGGGGAAAAAGCCAGATCCAATTCAAGTATCCATTCACGGTGTTCAACATGACCCCAAACCACTTACTTGAAGGGCTATATGCTCTCACCATGGAAGTGCTTCCATTTTAAGATGATACAATTAAAATTAGAGACGAGTAGCAAGGTGCTATGTCAGGTTGATTGTAAGGTAATCTAAGCCCGTGTAACAATCCAAAGTGCATTGTATGTAAATCTTTTTACTGTAATACAAAGTTACTCGAGGGTTTTTTGAGTGGTGGGTTTTTCCTAAAAGGGTTTTCCCATGTTAAATCTGGTGTTTTCTTTGTGTTTTGTGTCTGGTAATTCCATATTTTATTGTCTTGCACATCTCTAAGATACAGTTGCTTATTTCCCTGATTATTTGGCATTCGAAAAGTGTTTCTACACTGTTGCTTTCCTAACAAGTGGTATCAAAGCCTGACCAGTTGTGTTATCCTTATCGGATAGGATTTTTTTTTTGTACCAATTTGGTTTCAATGGGAGTTTGCAAAGTTTTTGTCTGTAAGTTGAGATGGCTGGTATGTCAGAAAGAATAGACATTGAAAAGTTCAATGGCACAAATTTTGAGTTATGGAAACTTACAATTGAAGATGTGCTGGTTGATCAAGATCTATGGATTGTTGTATCTTCTACCAAGCCTACAGGCATGAAGCAATAAGATTGGGATATAGCAGATCGGAAAGCCAGAGGACTCATAAGATTGAGTTTGGTAGATTTTGTTCTGTTGAATGTCCATGAAGAGAAAAACTGTGCACTCCTTGTGGAAGAAGTTAGGAGACATTTATCAGGGCAAGTCCTTGGTAAATAAACTCTTCCTAAGAAAGAAATTGTACTCCTTGAAGATGGATGAAGGAACAATTGTTGCAGATCATCTAAATGCATTCAATATGGTTATCACATAGTTGACATATGTTGGTAGAACCATTGGTGAGGAAGAGAATTGTATGCTCTTGTTGTGTTCCTTGCCTGATTCATGGGACCACTTGGTGATGGCTATTGGAAGTAATACTACCCAGTTAAAAATGGATGAGGTAGTTGCTAAACTCTTGTCAGAGGAGATGTGGAGGAAGACTTCTAAAGTGGCCAAATAGGCTCTCTCCATTCAAGAAAGATCAAAGGATGGAGACAAATGGGAGGACAAGAAGACTAGGTATAAGTCTTCTGGAAATAAGTCCGAAGTGAAGTGCTGGAACTGTGGGCAGATTGGTCATGTCCAGAAGGATTGCAAGGAGAAGAAGAAGAAGAAAAGGATGACTCTTCGAGTTCTGAATCTTCTCAAAGTGATGAAGATGTTAGTAGTGCTGATTTGGCTAATCAATCATCTAATGATGACTGGTTCAATTAATTTGGTCTTCATGTGGAAGATGTTTGTCACGATGCCATGTGTGATTCAACACCATGGTTTAGTGGGATTTTTTGGTAGTGACATAGTGAATGATCTTCATTAGTATTGAAAATATTGAAGGTGTGAGATTTTGATGTTGCAAAAGGATCTTTTCACATTTGCTGAAGTACTATTTGGAGATGTTTATCTTCATGTAATTGAAGATGTTGACATCTTGAGGACTCTACAGGGTTTTTGATAAAGCTGTAGATTATGTTTTCATTTGACATGTTATGGTATGTTAATGTGAAGCATGTTATCTCTTTGTTTGAGATTTTTTAGATCATATTGTCATGTTTAGGTTCCTGAGGCCATGGTTGGAACTTTGACATTGATCTAGTTTTTTGGGTTGCTGTGTATTGAGTACATTGGTCATTTGCTTGACGATTCATGAAGTTGTTGTTCTGCTTTTGGAGTTAGCATGGATTGATGGGTTATAGGTGCTCGTGGATACTTAGCAATGATGATGATGATGTTTTCTCTTGTGATTAGAGACATGTTTGTTGAAATAGTTGATGGTTTCAGCAAGAAGTATGATAGGCATTTAGAGGTGTATATAGAAGGACGTGGTATATGGTTGATGTACTTTTTATGTTCTTGATGCTACAAGTTTGTTGTTGCACTTCTATGTGATGTTTTTGAATGGATTCATATCATGTTAATATTACCTGTGCAGTGGGATCTTCTTGGCATGTATGTGATAGGTATTGCACTTGAGGCTTGAGACTGCAGGTAACATGTAACAGGTTGAATATGGTGATGTTTTGGAATCCATGTTGGTATACCTTAGAGTTATGTATAGTTGGATGTTCTAGAACTTACTGTGGGTGTTATTTCAGATATGATTGTGACAAATGTTGATACATTTGATTATCTTTTGGATTGAGGGTTTTGTGCTTTGGGAAACAGAGTTATGGCTCTCTATGAGACAAATTGTATGGTTTTCTCAATGGATAGATTCTATGTGTGTCCAGTGGAAATGGCATGGTAGAAGGTGGAAACGTCCATGAATGAGATGAGACTATTATGTAAGTATCTCAATGGTGCACACAATAGATTTTCATTCTTGATGATTTTGTGTTTGAATGGTATATCAACATTGATGAGCTTTAGAGTCCATGATTCTTTGTCTAGTCTCTATGTTCACTGGTCCATGGTTCTGAATACGTAACTTGTCAAGTGGGAGATTTTTATGACTATCTCATATGTACTACACTATAGAGTGATTCTACCGTATGGTGGTCATGTGCAATGAGGCTACCACTGTACAACAAGACCTGACGAGGGAAAAAGTGCTAAAGGGAGAAGTCACTGTATGGTAAGACCCGATGGAGGCTAAAGTGTCAAAGGGAGAAGTCATCGTATGACAAGACCCAATGGAGGAAAAAGTACTAAAGGGAGAAGTCACCGTACAACAAGACCTGACTGAGGCTAAAGTGCTGAAGGGAGAAGTCACCGTACGCAAGACCCAATGGAGGCAAAAGTGTGGAAGGGAGAAGTCACGTACGATAAGACCTAGCAAAGGTAAAAGTGTCTAAGGCCAAAGGGAGTGACTCGATACCAAAGGGAGTCTCTGAGGTGAAGGGAGGGAACTGAGGCTGAAGGGACCATCAACTGGAGGAGTGCTACGGTTTCTAGTAACTGTTTCATGGAGTGGTAGTTTCTATACCAAATTCTATAACAAATCACATAGTGTATAATTTGTTATAAATTAGAGATGAGTAGCATGGTGCTATGTTAGGTTGATTTTAAGGCAATTTGAGCATGTGTAACAATCTGGAGTGCATTGTATGTAAACCTTTTTACTATAATACAAAGTTGCTCGAGGATTTGTTGGGTGGTGGGTTTTTCCCGAAAGGGTTTTCCCGCATTAAATCTGGTGTTTTCTCTATGTGTTTTGTGTCTGTTAATTCCATATTTTATTGTCTTACATATCTCTGAGATACTGTTTCTTATTTCCCTAATTATTTGGCATTTAGAAAGCATTTCTGCACTGTTTCTTTCCTAATAGAGTTGAATACCTCATGATCTATTCTTAGGTGACTTACAGAGGCCATGTTCTTATTAAAACAAAAAAGGTACTTCATTTTGGGAGAATATATAATTGTGGTAATTGACAGTGGCTCGAAGACAATTACTAGTAGCCACATACAATAAGAATTGTAGAACTAACATATTATCAAAGATTATCTTCACAACGATGAGTAAAGGTAGCAATATGGAGCCTATATAACACATTATTCAAAGATGCAACAATCTTGAAAGATTCTCAAAATATCATAATTTTGGGGGAAGATTCTATCACATAAAATTGGATTTTTCATAAGTAGAGATATATAATATTCAAAATGTGATCAAGTGAGAGTTCAAACCTAAATGTGTGCATTAACATGAGTTGAGAATGTAACAGGACCGCACATAATTTTTTGTCACCTAAACAAATAATGTTGACAAGAATTTAATTATTTCCAAGGATCTTGGTCATATTGATTCAAAGGGAGTAAACCATATCGAGATGGTTTCCCTAGTGACCATGAAACTAAAAAAAAAAAAAGAATTGTGATTCAAATGATGTAGTTCTTTGTATGTGAGCTAGAAAGATTTTATGGAGATATCTAGGTCATGATATTCCTAGATAGATGGTTGGGCATTCAAGAAAAGATCTTAATGTAGAATAAAGAACAAAGATGTGAATTTCTCATAAAAGGTTGATATTAGATTCAGAGGGAGTATGATAGTTCATCTAAAAACAACCTTGGGCGAGGAGGTTGTTACAAGACCTTAAAGGGAGCATCTGGAGGACTATGATCATGATATCGAGTCCCATGTGCACTAGTTGAAATGCCTTTATGCTAACTCCTACTTAACTTGGGGTTCATCTAGAGTGATGTAAACTATATAAGAGATATAGTGCATAAGTATGCTATTCAAGGTACATTATCACTACAGAACATATGTCTAATATTCTCACCAAGTCTCTTTCTAGAGAGAAGGTTGTGTACTTTCAAGATAAACTTGGTATGATGGAGAATGAAGCCTTAGGTGAAAAGGAGTGTTAACATTTGTGATCTATTATCTTGTATGTTATTGCATTCTTCTCTTTGAGACAGAAGTCTAAGGTGAAATCCCTTGTTTCCACCCTTTGGGATGAGCCATGATGGATCCACCCTCTAAGATGAGTCAAGAAGGATTTCATGTGTGTGACTTTAGGACTTATGGGCCCTCTTGTGAACATTGGAGAAAGGTGATGACTTTTTTATAATGAACACTTGTATTTGATTGATGTTGTGCTGTGACGAAATTACAACATCTCCATCATGATGGATATCATGTGACTTACCATAAGTCTTGTGAACATTGGAGAAAGGTGACAACGTTGACAATGAACACTTGTATTTGATTGATATTGTGAGGTGATGACATTAAAACATCTCCATCATGATAGATATCATGTGACTTGATATCCGTGGACATGTTATAATGGTTAGGATCTCTTAGACATCATGGTAGATATCATAAGGTTGATATCATTAAATAAACCATAAATGATTTAGAGATCTTCATGGTGGATATTATGTGACGTAATATCTGTAGACATGCCATGATCAGTCTATATAATATCATATCTATATGATAAGTATCACATATGTGATACTAGTGCACATATCATACAAGAAATCTTGAGTACTTGGTGAATATCATGGACTTGGTATTTGAAGACCGTTACTCTAAGTACTTGGTGGGTATCATGGATTTGATACTTGGAGACCATTACTCATGAATATCTTGTGAGTTGATATTTGGAGACCATTGCTCTGAGTACTTGGTGAGTATCATGGATTTGATACTTGAAGACCATTGCTCATGATATAAGTAAAATAATATAAATTTTAAATGTTATCTATACTCACATATTACATTGAGGTAATATATTTATCCTCCCTAGCTAAGAGCGAGCGTTAATGATTATAGAAATTTTGTGTAGCTATGGTGAGGGTCATAAGTGTTGACAAGGAAGACCTCTACACATTATGTCTGATCATCCTCCCTAGCCAAGAGGGAGTGTTAATGTTTGTAGCTTCAGTTGTATAATCATTTAGAATACATATAATACTTAGATATTGATTAATAATAATATATTATATTTGTATATATATATGTTATATTATATATATTATACAAACTTATATTATTCTAATATATATGATTGATTAATGAAACATTATAATGAATAGACATGTCCCATGAAGGGACATGTCTCTCCTAGCCTCTTTCTCAATATAAAAGAGAGATCATTTCTCTTGGAAAACATATACCAAAAGCAATGTTAATACATTTTTAGTGGTCCTAATAAATCAACAACATCTACCCATGGAACCAATGATAGGGACTAACTCATCTATCCAAGGTCTTACATCATGTTTGGATGGGGACAAACACATCTATCCAAGATCAATGTTATGAACTAGGATAAACACATTTTATCAGAATAATTATGATTGGGGACACACACATCTAATCATAATCACCAACTCTTTTGATTGGGGATAAACACATCTAATCACTTACATCAAAAGATTGAACATCAAGACCTCATTGTCACGTATGCAACCACCACAATAGATTATTGGCACTTTGATCATGAATGATATGAGATGATTTTCATTGGCACTTGGAAATCAATCTTAGCTTTAGTCATTTTGGTACAATTTTTTTTTCACTAATGTAATTTATTGTCCCCAATATTAGTAAATTATGAGATGTCATTGAATTTCCTCCAACTTTTTGTGCCTCCATCCTCCAAATGAGTTTCCACTTTTTTAGAAAAATTGAATTTTGAGTCTCATTTTGTCAATAATGAGGAAATAATATTTCCTCCCTTAATGTGAACTTATTACAAAGATTTTTGAGTACCACCAATTATAAATTCCAATCATAAATGAGATAATTTGTATTTTTTATAATGTTTTACACTTCTAAATTTTGATAAACTTTGATTACATAGAATATTTTTATAGGACTTTTAGACTATGCCAAAACATTTCTTAGAGAACTAATACAATATTTTTATAATATTGGATAATTATTAGGCAATAATGACCTACCACTTGTAAAATATGGTCAAACTTTACCAAATGCATGTGCTTCCTTTTGTTGATGAAATTATAATATCTCCTAATTGAGCACCACTTCGCCACTTGAGTACCCCATATATTTTTTATATAGGATCATGTCCAAATCTATTGTCATTGAATTTCCCTTCCTTTGAGCAAATCTATGGATCAAGATTGGATTTGTAGCAATAAATTATTATAATAGTAGCCACATATTTAGGCATAGGGAATAAAACATGTGCAAATCACAATCTAGTGGAAGAGTCTCAAACTAAGTTTACCACATCATATATTTATTTTGGAGAATAACCATTTGCTAATATAGACATAACACACTGGTACTTACTAAATATTCAAGAAACTCTTGCACCACCACTTCTAACAATCTACTTCAACCTGCACTAGCTCTTTATAGTTTTGACATGTGATGGAATGCCTGAACAAGTATTGTAATCAACAATTAAATCCTTTGGGTCTTCTTCAAGATTGAAACTATATTTATAAGAAACTTCAATCCATAGTGACAACCATATCATTATCTGAATCCACAAAGGCCAAAATTTTAGATAATTTTCTTCATCAATCAGCTCTCAAATATATTCACATCAAACTCAACAAAGACCATTCTAGCTTGCTTAAATAAGAAAAATTAGGTAATAATAACATGATTAATATCAATCATATCACATATCTATCTTGAAACAATACACCTCGTCCATCACGTTGTCATTTATGTAAATTTTAAATTTATCAAGTTCTACACATTATGATATAACATTCTACTTGGAGAGCTTTCTGCTTTGAGAGCTTGCTAGAATGATTTCTTTCTTCAACATGTATATTCTTTCTCTCCTATTTGTTCTTTGACTATGTAGGCTCTCATGGTGATAAAAAATATCTTTAATAATTCTAATTTTTTTTCTTTATAAGTGTACAATAGAAAATGTGAGTCATGCTAATATGTAGATCACTCATCAAACCATATTGTGCATTGGAATACAAACCCACCCTTAAACAAATATAATTAGCATAACCCAAAAAGGATGAAGGGGTGCTAATACAAGATCTAGGTAAAAGGGGGATTTGGGTATTCCTTATTGAATAAAGTGTGATCTATGATATGTAAATGTATAAGAGAGACTTATTCCATGATAAAGGAAATGATTGTTAGTAAGATATGATATCAAATCTGGTGCATGAAAGTAAATGCTAAAGGATAATGGAAAGAAAGAACTCACCTTGAAATTTAAGAGGGAACAAGTAAACTTCAGATCTAGGTTTTACTATAACAAAACTATTAGGAACAAAAACTATTTTGGATCTGGAACCTAGAGACCTATATGTTTTTATTGTAAAATTTGAAAATTCCCAAGATGATGCCAACTCAAGTCGGCCTTGTCCCAAAAATTTGGCCTTGTCCTAGAGAGTCCAAATCAGGTGAATTCTATGAAGGATTTGAGACTAGTTCTGAAACACTGAAAATCTAGATCTAAGACTACGCCACCTATTCCTGCACACAAGAAAAAGGGAAAAAGGTTTTGGATATGGGCTTGCCTTGGCCAATTCCCTGTATAAGAATTAACCTTGAAGTAAAATTAAAGTTTCATAAGGAAATTTAATCTAGATCTAAAATGCAAATCACCTTATACATTAATGATGTAATGCCTCTTTGGAGATCAGCACAAGTGTTGATGCAATAGCTTGGACTCCACAAAACCCAATAAGAAATCATAAAGTCGAACCCTTGAATGATGAATATTGTAGTTTTCCATAATGTTGGATTGAGAAAGAAAGAGAAGAAGAAGACTTGTGGATGAATGTAGATCTCCTCCCTTGATTACAAACTCCTTTGCTTGACCTCCAATGGGGAAAGAGGCTAGAGATATGAAAGGAAATGCCTTGAATGCATGATGAAATGATGGATTGAAGACTTGAAATACTTGATGGCTTCCTTGTACTTGAATGCTTAATAATGGATGCCTTCACTAATGGATGCTTTCTTGAATGAATGAATGAATAATAGCTTGCTTGATAATGATTTCATGAATATAATATGTAAAAATGAGAGGAAGAGGTATCCTTTTATACGCATTTCAAGGCTCAACTATTGCAAGGTCAACCCTAATAAAGTACCTAGGAGAAACAACCCTGCATCGGGCCCAGAGCCCACTAAAAAGTAGTGCCCTAGGAAAAGACTAACCTAAGTCAGCCTATTCTAAGAACATTTTATTTTATTCAGATTGGGACTAAGGGGTGTGTGCTAAAAGGGGGATTTGAAAACCTTAGTTTGTCAAAAAATTAAGGCAAATCTTGAAATGTAAAATGCACGTAAAAGGAGCTAGGAGGGGAAATAAATTATGAATGGATTGGAAAATGGGAAATTATGCATAGAACTTAGATCCATTCTCGAGTTTGAATAAATAATGTTAATTTGAAGGATGCAAAAGGGCTAGAAGGACGTGCAATCAATGTGGAAACCCATAGATGCTAAAATGGGGCTAAAAATGAGCACCTAAAAAGGGTGCTTACTTTTTAGGATGGTGTAATAAGATCTATGATCCTCCTTGACTATAATTTTAATCACTTCTATACTCTTCAATCTATGATCTTTCAGATACAAAACATATTAAATTTCAAGATAGTGCACAAATAAACAAAATCTAATAGTCATTATTGCAATCGCTCAAGAATGCATAGACCTTTGTAGGCAGCTCCTTGAAAGTCAGCTCACAAAAAAATTCTTTGCAAGAAGATAATGCAATAGGATAAACTCTGGCTTTTCCTCCCTTATCACAATGCAAACATATATCCAGCTATCATAAATCTAAATCTTACCAAGTAGAGTTAAAAAAAAAAACTAATTCCTTCCTTTGTAAGAATTATAATTTTTATGGTTGGACAGACATCTCCTATCATGATGGCCATTTCAAAATTTTATGTACCAACCTCTAAATGAACTGAGAGATGTCACTGGCGATGAGCTTAGGAATGATGATCCAAGTGCTTTGTGGTCTCTAGAAAGTTTCCCCTCTACTAATTCTAAAAATAAAAACAAATTTCCTCCTTGATAAGCTTTAGATTTTTTATGGGTGGATAAACACCTCCTATCATGATGGACACTACAAAATTTTATGTACCAACCTCTAAATGAACTAAGAGGTGTCACAGTGTCGATGAGCTTAGGAAAGATGATTGCATTGTGGTCTTTGAAAAGTTACCCATCTAAGATCATCACCCACTCTGATGCCATATAATAAATATGGACAGATGAAGCCACAAATGATTTAATATAAAATAATACGTGCTTCACATTTTCAATAAAATACATCACCCTTTATAGGATTCTCATATCCTATTTTATAGGTAACTCCCTAAACAACGTTCCTATAAATATTGAGTTGTTTCTAGCAACTTTGTATGTACCACTATTGTAATAACATATATAACATACTCCTAACAATAATTATTATATGAATTCTATGATGTAATATTCCTAACATTATTGATTATATGTCATGCAAAGTTGTAAAGTATAACACTATTGATTGCTAAGATGAATTTGGAGCTTAAGTACAAATTCAAACTGCTAATTTATCTTGAATTCATGAACTTGTCCTCTAATAGAATAGTGATCTAGTTCAAACTTATAGGTAGTTCATTAATACAAATCCATTGTTTCCATTTGACACTAGACAAATTCTAAAGTTTTATCTATTTAATCTCCATTTTTCAAATTTTAAAAAAATTTCATCATTCCTCTCATTTAATTTCCAAAATACTTAATCCAATTTACTACACTCAACTATCAAATAATTATATTTATTTGATTAACCCAATTTGTTTAAAAAAAATCATCTTCACTTAAGACATAAATAAATTATTATCCCTCTTAACATTAACATTTAATATCATGAAGTGATCTCATCCACATGATAAATAACCAATATGTTGAACACACTAGTCTCTTCTACTCTATTAAAAGAAACACACTAAAAAAGAGATGACAATTTTTCTAGGTCAATTCTTTTTCTATACAAGATGACAATGAGGTCTCCTGATTTCTCAATAATTCCTTCACTAAAAATATATTTTTATATATAAGATGATGATGAGGTCCCCAAATTTCTCAATAATTCCTTCACTGAAAAGACTATACTAATAACTAGTTATCAAGAGATTAACACAATTTCTCTTGATGTATCTATAAGCACCACACCCTAAAATGAAACGTCTTTTAGATTTGACAACTTTGGAAGTGTGAAACATACTCACTCTTTCTTCCTAAGTTTCTTTCAACCTTTTCTACCATCATGTTTCCCATTGGAGTTCACGAGAGTTAGTTCTTAATTGAGTGATAAGATATCTAGCTCTCTACAAGATACAAACCTTTATGAACACTTCTTGAAAAATATCTGAAATGTCCCCTTTTTTATTTTTATATCATATTTGCATCCTCTAATCAGATTATTAAATTAAACAAATAGCACTTGAAAGATTATACAATTTCTCAAAAAAAAACCCAAATCGGATATGCTCAAAATAGTGCCAAAAACTTCACAGCTTCACATATTATTGATAAATCTGAAAGTAGACATTTTTACAAAAATTTTGCTAGCATAACGGCCTAAAAAATGACATTTCCAGATCTGCAAAGATTTTACACAACAGCTCCAAAAAGGAGGACAAAAACAATGCTCGTCGGGCTCCCGAAAACAACACAAAATAGCCCGGAAACACCATAAAACACTAATAATCTATCACAGAAGTAGAATCATGACCCATGGCATATATTCAGCTCTATTTTAACATAAAAATGGCTGCAATACAATAGCAACCCAAACTGATATGAAAAACTCAACCGAAAACACCAAAATCTTACAAAAACACACCCGAAAACTCACAAATCCGCACTGTTCAGCACAAGGGAAAACTCTGCATGAGCTTGCACATGGAATGGTCTAAAAATATCATCCTTATCCCTCCTAGAAACTTGCAAACTCCCATCTTTGGGTCTCCTTCTCCATAGGTTTGGCAGCCTCTGAAGAACAACAAAGCAATGAGCAAAAATCAAGTTCTAGCATGAGCCCGAAATGCCTCCAAACCCCTTTAAAAGAGGGCATAACCCTAACTCACGACCAAGAGGGGTGAATTAAACATATTTTAATAATATTTAACATTTATTAATCCATTGGTTTCCAAAGATTAGCCCCTTTTCTTGAAACTTTACTTTTTGAGCCTGCCAGCCTTAGCAAAAGTTATTATTTTTAATTATTTGAAAAAGGGACATGACAATATCACAAGTGGGATTAAACTCTTCGATATAATATTTCTTTTTTCTTCCTAGAACTCAACTCCAAGTATGTTTATTATATTTATCTATAACAAAATCATGCAACCCTTTGTTGTCTATGGGGCATACATTTAAATAGATATTTCATTCTCTCATTCAACTATTGTTTTCTATCATCCATATCCTTTTTTTTCAATATGTCATCAAAAAAAACATTTGGCCATCTACTTGCTTCGATTTTTTCAGTTCTTTCAAATACCATATGAGACACATCATAACAATTGTTTCAATAGGGATTGTCTCCACTTAACTCAATAAAATATCATAATTAACAAAACTTTTAATTTTAAACTTTCTTGTGATCAAGTGCTTTTATATTTCCTCAATTTGTTTCCATGTAGATATAGAAGTATTGATAGCCCATAATTCACTTTTGTATAACACAACTAGGAATAATAGAAGCCCAAAATGAACCTTGATATTTTTCCAATCCCAAATCTCAACCACTCTACATCTATTTTGAAGATCATATAACACTTTGCATCCTCCACAGGTTCTCTTTTTTTGTATAGTTCTCCAAATTAGGTTGTTGTTGAAGTCAATTTCAAGATATTTGTACTCCTTAACTTCTTCAAGAGTATTTCCTTCAAAGTGGAACTTATGTTGACTTTTCTTTCTTTTGTTAGAGAAAACCATTATTTTAGTCTTGTTGACATTAACTTGCATCTCCACTAGAAGTTACAAAAATGTTTATGGAAAATAAGTGCTCTTCTAGCCCTTGAGCTGAATTTGCAATCAAAATAAGATCATCAACATATAGAAGAAACCTTATCACAAACTCCCCCAAATGAACCCTATCTCCACATTGTGAGTTTATCCATTCCTCAAGTTTGTCAATATAATACAAAAAAGAGTACGGGATAAGGGACACCCTTGCTTGACATCAATGTTGCTCCTAAATTTTTTTTGAGATATTATTTGAAGTTACGATTTTAACTAATAGAGCCCATGGATAACTTCTTTAAGATGCAAAGGAATTCCAAGTTCCTTCATTCTATGCAATTCTTTATCCTTAAGGGTCGTGTCAAATGCCTTTTTGAAGTCAACAAAATAACAAAAGACTTCTTCTCCTTTCTCCCATTTTTTTGCAATCAAGTGCCTCAAAGTGATGTCATGGTCCACCATATAGTATTTAGGCCTAAAGTTAGCTTGCCATTTTGCATGCTTATCTTTTTCTTCTACGTGCTGACTCTATTTTTTATCATACTATCAAATAGCTTTACAAACAATATATTTACCATTATGCTTATATAGAATTGGAAGGATTATCAATGTCACCACTCTTTAAAAGAGGCGTCAATAGACTAGTTATCCACTCCTTAGGGGAACCTTGATAAATGATGTTAAGTATTTTCATTATGTGAGGTAGGAGAAATCTCAATCCCCATCTACATATTTTGCTTGGAGCTCAACCAAATCCTTAACTTTACCAACCTCCAACTACTTATTATCAATCTCCATGTCTTGCGCGACAAAAAGTTTTGTTGTGGTGTTGACTAAAAGAGGAGGGACAACCTCTAAAATATGTTCAAAGAGTTGTCTTATATAATCGAACCATTGAGTAGCTATACTATTATTTTCAATTTGCTTCTTTCTAGATTGAAGTTCCATCCAAACTAACTTGGGATTATTCTTTCCAAGACAAATTATTAATCACATATTGTGTTCATGAAATCAGTTTTATATTTTTCTAAAAATCTTCTTATACAACTTGATATTCTTAGTTGGCCCTTTCAATGTTCTCCTAGTAATTTTGTATTCCCAATTAAACCAAATATTGACCAAAAACCAATTTGTTATTTGTTTCTTATTTTTTACACTTTTGCACACATCAAGTACACTAAGAATTAAATTTGTTAGCTCATGACTAGTAAGAACTTGAGAAGAGTTTTCTTCTCTTTAAGTAACCTTTCAAGAAATTTCTTTAAGGTAATACAATTTGTTAAAGGAATTCTACCTTTTTGAAGTAATTGTTGGGGACAATTAATTTCCATCCTTTTGGAAGTAATTGCTGGTGACAATTAGGTTGTGTGTCTTTTTTGCCCAATAAAAAATTAAGTAAATGAGTATAACATAATTTTAAAACTTAGATATATTCACCAATCAAAACTGCTTCTACCATTTCATCAAACTTTTGTGATAAAGAAAAACACCACACTTGCCCACGATAGGAGAGGGATGCGTATACGTGCATACCCTATCTTCCCCAGTCCATGTGAGGTGCCACGTGGCCTCCAAAACAAAAAAATTCCCCAACTGATGTGGAGCCAAGTTGGAAAGAATAATTTTTTTATAAAAAAAAGGAAATTTTCATACGTGTGGGGGCTCAGACACATTGGCATCAACGTGGGAAGAAATCACCATTTTTAAGGTGGTGACTAGGACCTGTGCTGGCCCACACCACCAAAGACCACAAAATACCATGTTAAGAGGACGTTTACACCGTGTGTCACGTATCTCACTTGCCACCCTACCTACCTGCATGAGAGTGTAAATGACAATCCGCCACCCGCCATTGTTGTATGCATGGACATTAACTGTGAGTCTCTTCATCTTACTCCATTCTCTTCTCCACCAGTTGGGAACCACCTTCACATTGAATTCATTTGTATCTTCACTATTCACGTTCAATACAGTGCCCATTCTCTCATGCCCAACAATCTATGCTAATGGAAATATTGAGGACCATAACATGTTCAATTCAAACCCATGATTCAATCTCCATTCTACTCCTTCTTGGTCGTTTGAAGGTAATTTTAGCTTGGTAGCACATTTTTTCGCATTTATTATGTATTGCAAGTGCTCCCTTTTGTAATTTTTCTACTCAACATTGCAATTTTTTAATTTGCAGGGTCGTTGAGGACGGTGTGAATGCATTAGAGGGCTTCGATGCTTCATTTTTTTATCCAGGTGAGGAGTACTCCTCATTAAGGCCACCATTTTCCATTGGTGGTCAATCATTTTGGTTGTTCATTTCATTTTTCATTTGGGTTTTTTAATAAAGACTTGTTTTTGTTTGATGTTGGTTTATGTGTTTATGTCCACATCTATTTGTGTTTGTAAACACAATGAAATTTGAGGGAAATATACACCTTTTTTCAAGTCTCATTGTGGTTTTCATAGTCATTTGAAAAAATTCACATTTTGCATCACTGTTCAAATTATTCGTTCACGTCATGTAGGGTTTAATATTAAATGGTTATGTTAGGGTTTTAATGTGACAAAAATTAATGTTAAATGGTTTTGTTAGGGTTTTCATGCAAAATATTTTAATGTTAATGGTTATGTTAGGGTTTTCATGCTATTAATTTGAATGTTAAATGCTTTTATTAGGGTTTTCATGAGACTATTTTAAAGTAAGTTGTCCACCAATGGCTTTTTTGAGCCCAAGTGTTTCAAGAGTGTGGGAATGGGCTCCAAAAATGTTAAGGTCCAAAGTATTCATGGATCTTTTGCATAAATGGGGGAGGACATACGTTTTCCTAATAAAAATTTGCATTGACCCCCAAGAAGTCATAGTCCCAATTCTATTAATTAAATATTAATCTTAGTTCAGGATTTGATTATAAGGTATACAAATTGTTTTGAATGAAAATTATTTTGATCTCATAGTAAATGTATACAAATTGTTAAGGATCCAATTATAAGGTATACAAATTGTTTTGATCTCATAGTCTCAATGCCTTTTCTCCTTTTTAGCATGTAAATGTCAAATGTCAGTCACCAAATTCCATCGTGTGTCATAGTGTTCAATGCGGATGTTAAACCATTGCAAGTGCGTCAATTAAAAATGAGATGAATCGATCCATAAAACATATGCAAGCCCTAACAGTATCATTTACAATTAAGCCTTAATATTATCATTTACTATTAATCCCTAACAATATCATTTAATACTTAACCCAATTTTTTTTTGCATATAATATATATGCTCTGTACCAGAATGCATCTATCCTCTATTATGTCAGCTAATTTATATATATACAAAGAGAGACCTAAAATTATCCATTCACACTAATATTAATTTTTATTAACATTTTCCCTTAACATTATAGTCAGTTTTTTTAATTAAATATATTGTTATATACCTCTATTTATTTAATTAAATTTAGTTTAATTAAATAAATTCACTTTTCCCTTTGTATTTAAATACTATAATATATTAAATTTAATTTAATATATCATCCCTTCATTTCTTATTATAAAATAAATTTTATTTATTTTATTCCTCCACCAGCCTAAAGTTCTTGTAAACCTTGATTAAATTAAATTTATTTCAATATAATCTTATTTCCTTTTTTCTAATATTCTTCTTGTTAATGTTTGTAGCTTCAGTCGTATGGTCATTTAGAATACATATAAAGTATGTTGATTAATAATAATATATTATATATGTTATATTATTATATTATTATTAATCATATAAAATTTAAATATTAATCTAGTATATTATTCTAAATTAATAATTGATTGATGAAACATTATAAGATTGATTAAATTATAATTAATGGGAAGAGGCATGTCCTTGAAAGGACATGCCTCTCCAAAGGCATATATATAACATAATGTTATTCAATCTGAGAACACATAGAATTCCAATAATGCAAGTATTAGATTGAATCAGACTTGATCATATATATTAAAATATAAAACAATACCCTAAACCTGCAAAACAACAACATGGTATCAAAACCAAGTTCCTTTTATAATGCTTAACAGCTTGAAGGTAGATCGTTAGAGCCGGTCTAAGGAAAATCTGACCAGATTATATAAGCAAAGATGTGAAATATCTGTAATTATAACTTGTCATCGTTGACGCGACTAAGAGGGTAGTTATTCATGCATCAAGTACATAGCCCGATGAAGGTGAAATGAAGATCAAATGGAAATATAGTGGAGCCCGGTCGTGGACTGTGAAGACCTGAGTAAGGCGTTATTGCTGAGTCATATTCTCCTTGAGAGGGCACGAGCTCTATTCAAAGGCAATAGAAACAATAGCAAGTCGAATCAAGCCATGTCGAGAACACTCACGAAACAGAGTCCGGGGTGACAAGGCCCACGAATAGTAGATTTGTTGTAGATTCTTTCTAAAAGAAGATCTTCAAGCCACAACAGTCATGGGTCAAGGACGAGATGGATTGCATTTCCTAGGAGATAGAATGATCTCACATCGCGAGGGCCTGAGGATGATGTATTTGCAAAGTATTTTCATAACGATAGCGATGGTTGTCTGAGACAAGGTTGTGAGAAGATTGTGTCAAAGAAGCAATAGATATGCCTTGACTGTCAAAGAAGCAATCGATCTCTCGAAATCAACATGAGATTAGAGATAAAAGAAATGGATTAGATATTATTGGGCGGCTAAATGTATCACCGATTTCATAATCTTGAGAGAGTACTCACGGAACTGGTTAACTATATAAAGGAAAAACTACCACAGGTCAAATATATAGTCCTTTCACTTACCCGGGTTCCAACCATTAGCAGATATACAGCATAGTATAAGTGCGCAGATAAACATATGCATCTTCAGGATGACTAGGCATTAATATGGGAAGTCTAGTGATCCCTCAAAGTTATCAAATTTGATAGGGATTGCTCTAGTGTCAACATTCCAATTAATACTCAAAAAAATTACAAGGTTGCAGAACCATTACTGATAATAGTGAAGAAGAGTGGGACATATGTCTTGGTGCTCTATAACATTGGCCTATTATCATTTCATTATACCGAAAAAAAAAAGGAAAAGGGGCAAATCACCGAATAGTTTTGGGTCATCAGCGAGGAAATACTGGCGTCGAATTCCTTGACGATTAAAGAGGAGTGTAAAAGTCGAGTCAGTAAAAGTCAACACCAAAGTAGTGACAAATAATACGACTCTCTACATTCACTTTGTGAATCGTTGTTAGCGAATGGAATACAAAGCATTATAATACTGTTCAGGGGTAGTGAACAAAGATCAAGTAGAGGCTAGCAGGTGGTGTTGAAGATAGCAACTAAGGTTAGAAACTGCAATTACTAATAAGAGGAACTAATCATGATGAGTGCTATCACAGTGATAAGGTTTCAAGGAAGTCACTGCATTGATAAGACAAATAGTGGTCAAAGACAGTGACCGATTCATCATGATAATGATAATTGTCAGCATCTAATGATTTCAGGTTGAGAAGTATTGGTAACCAATCATGGTCTTTGATGGAGCCGACCCTAGTCATGGATTATCATGTGGAATGAGTCTATGGACTTTCGTTGATGATGGCATCGACTTCCAGTGAAGTGAAGGAATATTGTCTGAGCACCAATTAAGGATTGGATCGATATGTAAACATTGCTCAAGTAAGCAAGCGATATCGATCAAAGAAAATAACAATTCTGAGATTATAGTAGTAGGAACTCATGAATAGAATCGATGATGAGATGCACGGGGATAGAATCCTTGATTAAGGCATTCCCTACATCATAAGACTACATCTCATTGAGATAAAACATCATACTAGAGGTCTTTATTATCTTCCCTCAAGTCCAAGAGGGAGTGTTAATGTGTGGCCTTGGAAAAGATCAAAATGCATCTTATGCTAGCTGATGTAACCTTGTGAGTATTCAGATTATTCGTATTGGTTCTCTCAGGAAGGAAGGTATGAAGTGACATCCTGCAATAACATTGAGTTGAGTATATAAACAAGGTATAAACAGGGCATGCCTTCATGACAGAGGGAGAAGTTAAAAGATCTGCATCAGTAGACATTCGAGGATCTTGATTCAGAAGGAGTGTACCATGTCAAAATGGTGTATACTTTTAAAGCTTAGACTATGAGGTAGTACAAACAAATACAATTCAGTGGAGAACAAACAAATGATATTCTCACCACACCCCTTGCTAGAAAGGAGATTGTGTACTTTCAAATAACCTTGGTATGTTGAGGAGTAAAGCCTTAGCTGAAAAGAAGGTTTCAGCTTCTGTGACAATTCCAAGGTGGAAGTCTTGGTTTCCACTCTCTGGGATGAGCCATGGTTGATCCATCCTCTGAGAAGAGTCAAGGTGGATGTCATATGTGTAACTTTATGGACCCATTCTTTTTGTGTTTATGCTTCTATGGTTGTTTAGTTGCATCAGATATGTAATGAAAGGTGACAATCTTTCATGGACATATATATTCAGAAGGTAATCTTTGTAAGGTGACGATCTTGCAAATGATAGGCCTGTTATTATGACAATTTTGTTTCGAATATGCCGGAAGTCATTGATAACGAATGCATTATGATTACTCTAGATATTGTTTTGGACAATTAGAGATCACAATATATGTTATGATAGTGTTCATAACATGGTGATTGTAGTTATTTGACAAGTCACTATTTCTGAGTGTTAAAGTCAGATAATGTGTTGTTTGTAAATATCCTTAATACTGATATCTCATAAAGTTTTGTCACTTCTCCCTTGCTAAGAGGGAGTGTTGATGTTTCGTGTAGCTATGGTGAGGGTCATAAGTGTTGACATGGGAGACCACTACACATTCTATCTGATCATCCTCTCTAGCTAAGAGGGAGTGTTAATGTTTGTAGCTTCAGTCGTATGATCATTTAGAATACATATAAAGTATGTTGATTAATAATAATATATTATATATGTTATATTATTATTAATCATATAAAATTTAAATATTAATCTAGTATATTATTCTAAATTAATAATTGATTGATGAAACATTATAAGATTGATTAAATTATAATTAATGGGAAGAGGCATGTCCTTTCAAGGACATGCTTCTCCAAAGGCATATATATAACATAATGTTATTCAATCTGAGAACACATAGAATTCCAATAATGCAAGTATTAGATTGAATTAGACTTGATCATATATATTAAAATATAAAATAATACCCCGAACTTGCAAAACAACAACACTTCTAATCTTGATTAAAAGTTGGATTACCTCTAATCATGTGCACAATCACCTTTTTCAAGGTAACAACCTCTCCATCTTTTTTCTCCTCCAATCATTTTGAATTCTTCTCTTTTCTCCATGAAAGTGAAGTTTGACTTTTGCATGTTTTGCCCCTTAATCCTAGCCACTCATTTATTTTTCCTTTTCATCTCAGTCACTCCCCTTTTGCCTCTTACTCTTGACCATACATTCTTTTGCTTCATAATGTTGGCCATCTATTCTTTAGCCATTCTATAAAAAGGAGACCTCACTTCTCATTTTGACACTTAGACATCTTTTGAGACTTAGGAATTCTTAAGCACTTGATCACTTGAGCACCAAAGCATTCTTAGCATTTTCATTCTATAGTTGTTGCATTTTCATCACAACTTAGATTACTTTCTTGTATGGTAGCTTAGATTTGATTTCATAGCTTAGTTTGAATCTTCTATCTCCATTCTTATTTTAGCTTTCATTTAAATCTAGTTTGTTAATCTCCTGCATTTGCATTCTTTAGCATAGATCTTGCATTTGCATCAAAATTTTGTGAAGCTTGGGGAAAGTTTCTCACACTTGTTCTCAATCCTTCATTCATCAATCATAGTGAGATTTATTGTATTGTGTTGTGTTGGGAGAGCACACCCACAAAAATCTCTAAGAGCAAATCAAACAAGGTTTTATGTGCCCTTGTTTTAGCTCATCGAAGCTTGTAGTGGAAATTTAGTTACATTACAAGTTATTTAGCATGTTTATTCTAACTTAAATGTTTCATATTTCTTATGTTTTCATGCTTTGATTTGTGATGCAGCTACATTAATTTTCATTGCATACATTTTGGCATGCCTGGTGGGACCCACGTCCTAGTTTTATTTTATCATTTTTGCATTTTACCAATTTTTTTGGTAAATTGTCAGATAGACGTCTCTGCACCTAGTCCCCACCTACAAATGTGTCTCTTACATATAGTCATATCTACACCTACAGAGGTGTCTCCAACGGATAGGTGTCTTCGCACCCACATAGGTGTCTTTGATAGAAAGGGGTTTTTCCTTTTGCATTTGCATTTTAGGTTATTTCCCCTGCATTTTCAATCAACTTAGGATTGTTAAATTTTTGCATTTTATCAGTAGAATACTCTTTGTGCATTTGTAAATTTATTAGAATTTAAAATCTTACAAACCCTAGTCATTATTTTCTTTCTATTACAGACAGGTGTCTCTGATGGATAGGTGTCTCTTCCTGTACATAGGTGTCTCTGATAGAAAGGTCAACTATTGCATATTACATAATATTTTAGGGTTTTATCTACATTTCTAAGGTTTTTTGAGTCACTAGAATTCTAGTTTATCATAGTAGACAGTGTTTTTAGGAGATTGCATTCTATTAAGTCTCAATTTTTTTACAATTTTTAGTGTCTTTTTACATTCTGGTCTACACAAAAGTCTCTACGAGTAGACAATCTTTGCATAGGTTTCTTTTCCTGTAGATAAGCATCTCCGCACAAGAGTTCTCCACCTGTAGACATGCCTCTCTGCATATTTTAGTTTCATTTCATTATATCTTGCATTTTAGGGTTGTTGATTGAGATTTCTTGCAAGTCTTTGATATTTTATATCTTCTAACAGTGGTTTTGCAGGACAGTTAACCAAGTTTTAAATATTTTGAGACTACTAATTCATTTTTTTGCAGGATGTTGTTGAAGGCTTTGAAAAATCTAAGATTATTAATGCATTTATTTTGTAGGTTACCTTGGAGTTTCAATTGAACATTGTGTTTTCCTTAGTGGTTTTTTAATAAGCACCTAGTTTGATTAAGAAGGTTCATTTCTTGCAGTTAGTTGAGTAGTAGGAGAGTATGCTCTTAGCTCTATAGAGATAATTAGAAATCTAGACCTACTTTATTCATCACTTAGAAGCGAATCTTGGGTAAATGATCATGTTTTTGGTGTGTTTGGCATGTTTGGGAGAAGAAATGAAGTAGGAGACTATGCTCTTTTCCTTTAAGGAAAATAAAAAATCTAGACCTCCACTTGTTATCCACATTATTTGTTGGTATACCTTTAGAGAGCCTTTTGTTGAGGGAAAAATCTCACGGGTACTACTAAAATGGGAATAGGCAAAATCTGACCCTTCCAACCCACTATAATCAAAAGCCTCCTTGATATTAATGTCTCAGAGAATGTAGCTATTCTAATAATTTATTCTTATGCTTGATAATTTTAGGGTTGTGAGGCCTCAATCTTGCATATGGGACCACATTATCTAAGTACTTGTCGGGATATAGGCCTCAATCTTTATTGTGGGACTAAAAGGGATTGTTGCAAATGGATGCCCTTACTAGACACATTAGGATAGAAGCTACATGGCTTGCATTTGAAAGTGATCATAATCTTTGTGTGAGGATGGGGATGAATCTCTCTTGAAGATTACTCACCATAAGTATCCCCTTGAGTATTTGGAGATGGCTAATATGGCATTGGAGGTCTCATTGCGTGGTATCTTTTGAAAAGTAGGTTTGAATGAATATTGTGATTATCATCGTGTCAATGGTCTTGATATCAAGAAGTTCCTAAAGTTTAAAAACTTTTTCCAAGACCTCATTGGCAAAGGAGAGATTATAGATGATGATCCCAACCCCTCCATCACATCACCCTCACAAGTCCACACATGTCAAGACATTTTCCTAAATCATGCTACCAAAGATCCACTTATCCATTTTGATCCACCTCTTGATACCATTCCTAATCAAGATCAAGGCATCCCCTCCAACTCTGTCAATGAGTCTCTTTTGTCCTAGGGCTTATCATCCACTCCCCTCCATTTCATGAAGATATTTCTTGTACCCAATCCATTAATCCCCTTCCATTTCAAGATAAAATTACTCCATCTTATGATCCCATTCCCTCCACTCCATTACATGATAGCCATCCATCTTAAGACCCACTCATCCCTTCCACTCCACCACATAATCCTCTCCAAATTCAAGATCAAAGTACCCCTTCATATCCATGTCATGATTTCACTCCATCTCAAGATCCTATTATCCCTCCTAATTCCCCTCATTATCCTAATCCTTCACAAGATCCAATCACACCTATCTAATCCATCCATGAATCCCATATACATTATCTTGGTTCCTCCACCAACATGGCCTCCATCAAGATCTTATCATTCCTCCTATATCTCCTCCCCATGGACTCACATCTTGTTGTCAAAATAATATGTATCCCATTGAACAAAGAATGTCTCAACATGTTGGTAAAACCCCACCCCTTCCATATCCAAAATCTCTCCATCTAAACAAAAATATTCCCATTCCACATCTTCCACCTCCATTTTGGACAGTTATATCCAAAACTCCATTCCTTCTACATCCACATCCATTTTGGGTCCTTATATTCCAAATACAAACCCTTCATCACTGCCATCCATTTTGGGTCCTTACATACATCTATCTATCATATCCTAGTACACCACTCCATCACCTCAAATCCCCAAGAAAGATCAACAAAGAAACACATTCTTTAACTCCTTACAACATTTTCTCTCAATGATTCCATCCATAACCTCTCCATACCATCCATCCTCATACACTCATACCATGGGTAATGGAAGCAATTTGGATGCCAAAACTAAAATACATAAAACCAAAAATCCAAGGATCAACTTGTCCCATCCAAAAGACATGATCACTTGAAAATAAAAGTATGATCCAAAATAAAGAAAAATTCAAGAATAATGTGGATTCCCAAGCTACTCATTGAAGAAATACATCTCAAAGAGAAATCCAAATTGGCATCCAACCTTGCTAATCCAACAACTTCCTCAACTCATAAGACCTCCAATCCTCCATCTTCCAAATTCATTTTGGGTCCTTATACACCCAAATCCACTATCCTAAGTCCATCATCCCCTTCATCTATCCCAAAATCCACATTTTCTCTTCTATCTCCTTCACAATCTTGTCCTTAAATACTCCACCACCCTTCAAGGTGTTTTCCAATTATGTTATTTTCAAATCCTATATTCATTTATCCACAAGTCTTCCAAACTACCATCCATCCACCACCATTCATCCCCCACTCTTTCACCCCTTTAATCCAATCTTCTTCCTAAATAATTATCCTCCATCCCCCAATACATTCCATCTCCCTTCCCACAATCATCCCAACATCTTTGAGCATATATCCAAAGTCCCTTATTTAATGTCAAGGGATACCATCCATGGAACTAGATGCTTGATTCCTCCATCCATATTCTTATTATCGAATGTCTTAAAAGGTCCAAAAAAAATTGTCCAATGGTGAAAACTTGGTAATCAAGTGCCTTGGATAAGTACCATGATGAAAATCTGGCAAACAGGCTTCATGTGTAATCCCTCCATCTTGTTTCTCTTCATATTTGAGGGTTATTTCTTCTCTCTATCCATCCATTATATCTCCCCTCTCATATGCATATCATACTTGTCATATTTTATCCATTCTCCTATCCTCATCCCCTTTACCTCTACACTTGGGGGAAAGCTCCATTCATACTATGCTACCATAAATATCCTCCACATCCCCTATCTATGATCCATCATCCTACCTAAGCTCATTATCATCTCCTTTCCCATATTTGATCTTGAATATCCTATACATTTCACCCTTCCATATGTACCTACCATATCCCCTACTCATTTTCCATCCAGTTTCCATTAGCCTATCTATTTCCATCCTCCTTTCCCATGTATTTGGTCTTGACATCCTATCCATATCCTCCATTTCCTACTCCTTTTCATATTCATTTCCTCCCTCTTCCATCCACAATCCTATATAACTCCATCTTATTTTCCCAATGTCTCTGATCTTTCTTTATGCATTTCCTCCACACATCCTATCCCATCCAAATACTTCATATCATTATATCCTATGACATTCCTTCCTTCCATCTTATATCCCTTATCCATCTACTTTCCACTTTCACACCTTTTCTCTTGATCAAAGCTAGAGGTACTAAAACACTAAAATATCCATGCATGATTTGGACAATATGAGCCTTCATTTCCTCCTTGAGTATCTATTATACACCATCTTTCCATCACCTACATTTTCATCCCTCATATTTCCCTCCATTTTCCTAACTTTGGTGTGGGACATCTCACTCCTTTGCAACATGGTCCCTGGATCCTCATATACCTATTCCCCACTGTCTAATCCCTTGTATCCTATCCACACCCATTATATCCATCTATATTCTATCCATAAAATCTCTCCATCTCTCTTTCCTTTTCCATGCCTTGGTTCTCCCTTGTCATTGGTCCCAATCCATTCTATCTACACATCCATTTCTTTCATATCAAATCTATCTATCCTATAATCTAATCCATTTACTCCCCTTCTATACTTTTCAACCATCTTTTAATTCAATATCATCCAATTTATTGGTTCTTTATTTATCCTGTTTAAACCATTTATCTTTCTTTCATCCTATTCCATGTATATTACCATCCAAATCTCATTTTTTCTGATCAAGTTCCTCCTTCATTCACCATCTTATCTTATCCTTTCAAACTCTCATATTCCTCATCTAATCACATGTTATTCTACCCATTCTAATACTATCAAACTAAGCTTTATCCCATCAACCTGAGCTTTACACTGAACTTATCATAGACACTGTCACAACATGATTTTTAACCAAATCAATTCTAAGATCAATTTTCCTAGCTACTTGTTCAATTCACAGTTATTGCCAGTCAATATTCACTTTTACCAATCTTTCAATCCTAGCCCTTTAGGATGCATCCTTCCTAAGATAGCTTATCATATCCCTCATCGTCCAATCCCATTCATAGAAAGAACTATGAGTCTAATGACTGCTTGTTCATGAGGCCTTTTTGTTAATTTTTATCTTTGTGTTTCAGTGGAGCCTACTCACAATTACCTCGATTATCCATATCTTGGTATATTATGAAGGGTCTAAATTGGAGTATATATCTTTTGTGGTATGATCTAAATTTGTTGGTACATTTGGGTCATATGTATTGATAAAGTGATCATGGTTATGCATACCCCACTAAGGACAGAGTGTCTCACACTCACCATGAGTATTTTTGCATTGGTTCCTATTAGAAAGTAAAGTCCACCAAGATAACTAAGAGGGGGGCTCAATCAACTATCAGATAAAAACAACTTTTATCACCATTATCAGATTTCAACCATGTAATCAATATAAGAAACAACCATAGAAAGATAAAAATAAGCAACACAATAACACAAGATATGTTGACTAGGGAACCTCTTGATTAGAGAGTAAACCCTAATGGGAATGATGCCCACAAAAGATGTTCTAATATGAAAATTCCTTATGAGTGGATGGACTCTGTTAGGAGCCTTATAAAATACATTCAGTACATATGAGTCCCTATTAGGAGACTTTGAATCCTTGTTAAAATATTTTATTCACCTTGTCCCTCATCTTGTGGCTACATCGAAAAAAATTATTTGTCCCATCTAACCCTAATCTTGTCTGGGGCATGTTGCCCCTCTTTCCCCCAGTGTTTTGTTTCCCCCAGGGTTTGTTGTCGCCCCCCTTTATTTTTTGAGATGTCTATCTCTATTTCCCCCCTTGGGTGTTGCCACCCTATGAGTGTGGTTTCCTGTGGGCCACCATCCCCCTTCGGTGGGTGACCCCCACCCTCCGCGCCACCACTCGGCGGGTGGAGACACTCATTCATGGATGAGTGGCTCTCGTTGCCACCGAGCAGGCGACCACAAACACTAGTTTAGGGATGGGCAGCTCCATGACTACTGTCGGTGGGCAGAGACGCCCATCCACAGGTGACCGACTCTGTGGCCCTCTTTTGCCCTTTTCCCATTTTTCTCCACTTAACCCCTTTTTTTCCTCTGATTTTCTCTCAAAACCCTAGCTACCTCGATACATTGCAATATTAATATTTTGTTTTACTCTTGATGCCTTTTACAATCATAAATTCATTTTTGGCCTCATGGGGTGTTGCCCTTCGACCCCACAAGGGGAAATGCCCCTTGACCACATCATGGGGGCATTGGCCCCAAACCCCCATAGAAAAAATTGGAGAGAAACTATGCTGCTAAAAGTGAAAAAAATTAACCTCTCACTCTTATTAGGCTCCACATAACAACACTCACTGACCCCTTGTTTTCATTATGGTTATTGTCCTCATTTTTTCATCTCAGTCCCTGTTTTGTCCCTTTTTCCTCAAATCATGCAAAATCCTTATTTCTCTTTTATTTCTTTTTTCTCCCTTCCTTCTTTTATGCCCTTGTCTTTTCGAGAAAATTGACAAAATTATTTTTTTCCAAATTTTCTCAAGGGGCACATTTTCTCTCTATCATTGCTTAGGCATGACTCTTGGGGCATCTCATTTTCTTTTCGTTGACATGATGTTGATCTCGACACCACTTCAAAGAGGGGAAAAATGTAGACACCTAAAATTATCCATTCACACTAATATTAATTTTTGTTAATATTTGTCCTTAACATTATAGTTAATTTTTATTAATTAACTATATTGTTATATTCCTCTATTTATTTAATTAAATTTAGTTTAATTAAATAAATTTATTTTCCCCTTTGTATTTAAATTTTATTTAAATACTATAATATATTAAGTTTAATTTAATATGTCATCCCTTCATTTCTTAATATAAAATAAATTTTATTTATTGTATTCCTCCACTAGCCTAAAGTTCTTCTAAACCTTGATTAAATTAAAATTATTTTAATTTAGTCTTTTTTCCTTTTTCCTAATCTT
>BSBK01003161.1:280000-298883 GCA_027943335.1 Chamaecyparis obtusa
GCAGGATTAAAAACACAACCACCTCCTTCTTCACCGATTTTGAAAGAACCCATTCAAGGTCCACCTAGGACTCCCTTCAATCCAAATAAACAGTGTTAGGTGTGGAAAGAGAAGCAAGCCACAGGAGTCAACCCAAATGAGCCCCATTTATCTGTTCCAGATCGGGTTTCAATTACATTGTCAAGCCACCTGCTGCAAAATTCAATTGGTTATCTCCGTCAAGCTTCTTTAATAGGTAAGTTTTCATCTGATGTGCTGCTTTATTCAAATTTGAAAGACTAGGCTTCTTCTTCTTGGCCGAGTCTTAAAGATGTCTTCTTTATTGATTTGGAATCTCAGTATTTTGTGGCTATTTTTTACTCCAAGAGTTCTAGGGACTGGGTCCATAAGAAAAAAAAATTGGTTCTGTTGTGGTGTGGATCTTTTTACAATGATCTGGATTCCTAATTTCAAACCTTTGCCCACTGATATTCATTTTTACCCCTATTGGATTCCCTTCCCAATCCTACCTCTTGAGTATCGAGATCCTCAAATTATAGAAATCCTTGCAAACAAAACTAGGAATTTTCCTTCAGCATGATCTGATTCCATATGATCATCCTCACTTGGATGTTAGAGTCTGCTTACTCCTCAACATGTGAAAGCCTCTTCCGAGTCACATTTTGATCAATTCTCAGTGGGGTTTGTGGGAGCAACCCATTAAGATTCAGGATGCACAAACTGTTCAAAAATTTTAAACAAGATTGGGTCATTTCAATACCCAATGTCAACATAAAGTCCAAAATGTTCAAGTAGTATGTTCTAATTATAGTACAGACCCTAATTTGTGTTTGCTGAAAGCTCACTCAGAGAGTGCTTTGTCTTGTAAGGATTTAGTTCAAGAGCATATGAGACTTGTTATCTATAATTGCATAGGAATAGAGCAGCCTAATCACTTTAAATTGGCGGTATCTTCCACTCAGCACCCTGCAATTAATCCAAAAGCCCTCTCTAATTTTTTCCTGCATGCCTGTAGAGTCCATTGTCTGATATCAAAGATATTGAGATATCACGAGACTTTTTAAGTCAAATCATGATGGAATTTGGTAGTAGGAGATCATAGACTATTCATTTCAAATGCCAATTTCCTCTAACTATTCAGGGGGATTTGACTTGTCCACCTCAAATTCAACAGTCCAAGGCCTGTCAGATTAGTGATCATATTGTATCTAAAATAGCTACAGCCATTATTTTTCAGATAGCAGATGAGGAGGGTTTTCCAGTTGAACCTCATAATTCCAATTTAATTGATGATCTTCTTAAACAATTCCATTTTTGGAACAATAAGTATCCTTCGAAAGTCTCCAACAATTCTTGCCACATTTTAGAGGTTGTGGGGCCAGTATTTGATAAGCTTCAAGATAAAAACATAATGGCTACTATCTCTAATAATGAAGATTCATTAGGCTTGGATAAAATCTTGTACCAACAAGCTCAAAATTTGCCAATATCTGATTGTTTGGATAGTACTTCTGGTTCGCCTAATTCAGACACTGGTTTCAAGCCTACAGACACGGAGGATGTCACATCCACACCTCTATTTGATCATCATCAAACATTATCTATCCATCAAACTCCTTCCACGTGTTTGTTGGTTCCTAAAACTCCCAAATCCAGAGGCAGACCAAAAGGCTCCAAGACTAAAAATGAAATAGCGGCAGGCATTCAATCAACTCTCAATGGATCTTTTGTAGTTTCCAAGCGTGTGACAAGGAGAACAAAAGGTTCTCCTTGTCCACAATGAAGATAAATTCTTGGAATGTCAAAGGTATTAATGCCTCTGACAAAAGGAGTAGGATCAAGTAGCTGAATGATTCTATGAAGGTAGATATTCTATTGATTCAGGAAACGAAGCTTTCACAAGAGTCATTTGATAAAATAATTTCTAAATGGTCTAAATGGTCCTCAGTACATTCTTCTAGGATAGGAGCTTCAGGAAGATTAGCGGTTTTATGGAATCCTCAAACAATTCAAGGTCATCTTATGGAGCAGAATTCCAATTGGCAAAGTTTAAAGATGACATTTTTTTATACATCTTTTATTTTGGTAAATGTTTATGGCCCTTCCTCAATGCAAGACAAGCTTAAGGTCTGGTCCAGCATCACTCATTTCATACAATCTCAAGACTCTCCAAATGTCATTTTTGGAGGTGATTTCAATGCTATATTGGATCAATCAGAAAAGTCGCGTGGTATCTATCCTCCAGTAAAAATAGTACAAGATTTTTCATTCTTTGTGGATAGCTACAATCTTATGGACATTCATCCCTCAAATGGATCTTTCACTTGGACTAACAGGAGAGATGGATTTGCTCAAATAGCTATTCGATTGGATAGATTTATTATTTCACAAGAATGGAAACTGCAAAATCTTCAAATTGGGTCAGAAATCCTTTCTTTGTCGGGTTCAGATCATTTTCCCATCTCTCTTTCAATAAAACAGGTAGAAGATGAAGAAAAGAATAAAAAATTTTCATCTTTCAAGTTTGAAAGTATGTGGCTTCGTCATCCACAATTTCTTCCTCTGATAAAATAGCGGTGGGTAAGTGCTCCATACGTTCAAGGATCTAAAATGTTCCAATTTGCTAACAAAATTAAGCATGTCAAAGCCCTTATTAAGCACTGGAATCAGCATGAGTTTAAAAATGTATTTAAGTAGAAAGAAGTAGTCAAATCATAGTTGAATGACATATACACAAATATCATTCAAAATGGAATGAATAATGATACTTATGAACAACAAAAAAGTCTCCAATTAGAGTGGGAGGAATTGTGTAGCAGAGTGGAAGAGTATTGGAGGAAAAAATCAAGAGAACTATGGCTTCAACAAGGTGACAAGAATACTAAATATTTCCACTCTTCTGCCAAACAAAAAAGTGCTACAAAAACAATATTTCAAATTCAAGATGTAGAGATGGGGACTATTCTTAAAAATGCACAACACATTCAAGAAGAAGGTGTCAAATTCTTCAAAAATCTTCTAGCTTTAGATGAACATCCAATGCCTTTGGATGGTCAAGTCAGTGAATTACTCAAGGCTATTCCTCCAATGATCAGTCATGCAGATAACCTTCAGCTCATGGCCCCATTTACTATTCAAGAAATCCGAAAGGTTGTTTTTTCATTCCCTCTAGATAAGCACCGGGCCCGGATGGATTTACTACTTTGTTCTTTCAAAGTTGTTGGGAAACCATTGGGTGGGATTTGTTAGCTGATGTTGAGGAATCGAGAAAGAATAGATCCATGCTCAAATATTTCAATACTACAAATATTGCATTAATTCCAAAAATTAAAAATCCTAAAACATTTGCAGACTTCCATCCTATCTCTTTGTGCAATTTGACATACAAAATTGTCACAAAAGCTATTTACATGAGGCTACAACATCTTATTCTAAGCATTATTTCTTCAAAACATGGTGGTTTTGTTCCAGGCCGGGAAACCATGGAAGGTGCTCTAGTTGCACATGAAGTTTTGCACTCCATCAATACGTCCCAATCATCTTCTTTTGTGGTAAAGCTTGACATGATGAAAGCATATGATCGAGTATGTTGGAGCTTTTTGTTTCAAGTGCTTCATAAAATGGGATTTTCAAATAGTTGGTGCAAATGGATAAAATCATGCATTTCGGGAGATTGGTTTTTAGTTATCATTAATGGTAAGGCTTCAGGTTTCTTTTCTTCTACACAAGGTGTATGACAAGGAGATCCATTATCTCTAGTCCTTTTCATCATTATGGCTGAGGCATTCAGCAGAACCATTAAGCATAATAACATGTTAGGGAAATGGCAAGGAGTTAACATTCAGGGTACTTCTATTTCAATAATGCACTCCTTCTTTGCAGATGAGACTTTGCTTTTTGGTGAATCACAAGTCTCAGAAGCTAGGCAAATTAAGCACTTATTGCAGCTTTATTCAGAAGTCTCAAGGCAGAAAATCAACCCTCAAAAATCTAAAATTTTCCTTTTTAATACCAATAAAGTTATCTCAGACAAAATTGTGAGAATTATGGGTTTCTTTGAGGACTTTTTGCCTTCAAAATATTTGGGCATACCTTTCTTTATGGGGTCTAATAAGGCAAGCTATTGGACGTCGGTCATTGAGAGAATTAAAAGTAGAGTGGTTGCATGGAAGGCTCGATGGCTCTCTCTATCAGGCAGAATATTGCTAATCAAGTCAGTACTCTCAGCAATACCAAACTATTATTTAGCTGTACTTAAAGCACCACCATCAGTCATTTTGCAAATTCAAAAATTAATCAGAGGGTTCTTGTGGAAGGGAAACATGTCCAAAGAAAAGAAGATCCCATTAATTTCTTTACAAGACATGGCATACACTCCTGCTATAGGTGGTGCGGGAGTTCATGATTTGTCACAACGGAATGTTGCTTTTGGAGGCAAGCTAGCCTGGTAGATGTATAGCAAGTCTCACACTACATGGTGTCAAATCATGCAACATAAGTATCTGGACTCCAATGATCCATCAAGGATTTTCTCCATCCTTGATCCTCCAAAGGGATTTGTTATTTGGGACTTTATAGTATCTTCTAGAGACTTTGTACTTAAACATGTTACATGGGAAATTAATCGAGGAGATAGGGCCAGTTTTTGGAGAGATTCATGGAATGGTCAACCTCAACTGCAAACATATCCTGATGTCCAAAATATCATCTCAGTTTTAGAAAACATTTGGGGAAGTCAAGTCATTCATTTCATATCTGCGGTGTGTTTATTTTCAAGAAGAGTTATTTGGAAGGATCAAGATCAACTCCCATTATCAAATCAAGACAAAATTCATTTTTGAGCAATTCTTCATAATAGACAAACCTTTCTTTCTCAACATGAAGATAAATTAAGGTGGGCACCAGCAAAGGATGGCAATTATTCAATTAAAGAGGGGTATAAGATCATTCAAAGAATGGCATCAGATAAGACTCCTTCTCAAGCATACTTGTTTTGCTGGAATAAGTTTGTATTACCAAAAGCCGGCTGCTTTGCTTGGCTTGCAATCAAGAATGGGATTTTAACTAGTGATAGGTTAGAGAGATTAAACATTGCTTCAACTTTCAATTGTGTGCTATGCAAGGAGGAAACAGAATCAGGAGATCATCTCTTCTTGAGATGCCCATTTGCATACCAATGCTGGACATTTGTTCTAAAAAAGCTTAATTTTTTAACACCTCTTCAAAACAATATCAGGGATGTATTTCAAGCCTGGCCAACTCTGTATTCTAGGGATTTTTTTTCAGGTCTTTGGAAATGTATCCCGGCAATAGTCATATGGGCCATTTGGTGGGAAAGAAATAAGAGGATATTCAGGAAAGAATCAGCATCTTTAGAAAAAGTGTTGGAAGGAATTGAAAGATCAATTGTAGAGATAACTAATGCGAGTATCAATCGATGTAAGGTAAATCCTGTCATCACTCAGTGGGACAGCAAGATCCTTAGAGAATGGAAATCATTGGTCATACCATCAGGATGGGCCTCTATAAATGCAATACAACCTAAAATAGATCGAGCCTCAGTATATTGGCACACACCATTCAGAGGACACGTGATGCTTAATTTCGACGGGGCTTCTAGAGGTAACCCTGGTCAGTCAGGGTTAGGAGCTTGCATTAGAGATTGTAATGGATCTATGTTAGCAATTGCAGTGGCACCATTACTGGATGGGACAAATAATATTATAGAACCTCATGTTCTACTTGCAGAGTTAGCTCTTGTAAAACAAGGAAATTTCAATAAAGTTCAAATAGAAGGAGACTCGCAAGTAATCATCAATGCATGCATTAAGAGAGAAATCTTCAATTGGAGGCTCAAATATATTATGCAGCAAATTTGGAGTCTCCTCGATCAATGTTAGGAAGTTTGTATTTCCCATACTTTCAGGGAGGGAAATAAAGTTGTTGACTGTCTTTCAAATTTGGGTTGTGATGGAGTCAAAATTTCAACTCTTCAGTCGAGATCGTTCATCGAACAATATGAAAATTTAAAAAATCTAATTAATACAGATCTCGACAACTGCCACATCTAGTTTCATTACATCTAACACACATGACGTCAGTGTAGCCGCATCATTATCTCTAATTTATGAGTATGGTTCATTAATCTCTACAGCCCTGAGGATGTCACTTCGATATTTTGCACACATTAGAAGTACAATTGCATTATTTTATGTTGTGCGCATTTGATAAGGTGTCAATTTATTCATTACGATCACATGGCAATTGGTACTTCACATCTTCCAAATGTGTTGTGGGTGATCGCATTTTGCCCTTCTTAGAGTCTGCATCGATTATTTATGTCTCTTCAAACTCCTATTTTCAGTGCCTTATTAAGTGTTTTCAGTGCCTTTACAAGTTATAGTTTTAAGATGTTGCTACCTTTTGACGTATGTGTCAAGTGTGACTCTTGTCACCAGTTTCACAAATCGATTATGCTAAGAAATTACCGAATATGGTTACATTCGAGGATCGATGAGGAGGCTCTTCCTTCTTATTTGGATGACTCTGCCATGGATACGATGTTCTTCGTTCAAGTCACCTCAACTTGGAGGGCAATTCGACATGTTATTGGGGAAGAAATATTTTCTCCTTCTCCAAGGCAAGTTGAAACAAGCATTGCATTGATACGATTTATGGGCTGGAAATGCTTTGGTTGGTGGCTTGTTCATTAGGTCTCAGCTCCTCCAAAAACATGAGGTTATGGCTACTTTTGATGCACTCCAAAAGACTTTCAAAAATCAAAGTCCGTGTTTCCTAAAATCCACTCTGCAAGCCACTGCGAGAGTGTTGGGGCATCAATTAGAAGAGGGTGTTAAAAGAAAGGGATTAGCATTACTCGATCTCCTGGTGCTGCTGAAAAGAAGTGCTTCATTTATATGTGGGCAATGAGTAATTATAGGGCAGTTCTCAGTATCCCAAGTTGGGAATGAGGGTGAAGTTGCAGTGTGCTCGACTGGTATGGGGTCCGATTTATCTACTCCAGTTGTTCAAGGTCCTTCTGTAATACCCCAAAAATGGGCTATAGGTTCATTAACCTCCTATATCAACAATTCGAACGAAATCGACATCAAAGTCCTAACCCAAAGCACATTTGAGCATCATCAAATCCTAATTGATTATCATAAATTCTGCATCGGGGAATATTCCTAGCAATATTCCTATTTATCTTAATTATCTTTAATTTAATAATTATTTGGCGATAAATCCTCTTTATCCTAAAGTTTGATTAATTGAATATTCTCAATATTTAATTAATTAGATTTAAATAAGCCACTTAATTGTTTAATTGAAGTTAATTCTATTTATTCTTAAATTGTATTATTTAATTTTGACAATAAATCCAAAATCCTATGAACAATTGATTAAATTCTTATTTAATTAATTAAAGCAAGTTGTCAATTTTTAATAATATTATTTTTGAATAAAAGTTTGAAAAATAGTTGATTAACCCATAAATCAATTGTTTTATTTTTCAAAATCAGTTAAGTTGGAAATAAATCACTTTATTTATTAAATTAATTCATAAATAAAACATGCACAATCAGAAAAGTAGACAACTATCAATTATCAATTAAAACTAAACTCTATTTTGAGTTGAACTCTGCTTTTGCATGTTTTTGTGAGTTAAATATCCTTTATTTAAAAATAACTCAAAAATCAACCTGAGTTATTTGAGTGATTTATGGCTTTTCTCATGCACCTTCAAAGCCCTAGATTTCTATAAATTAAGGCTTCTCTTCATTATCCATCCATCCACAGAATCTCATAATTGTGCAAACTTATGCTGGCGAATTGGTGTCTGAAGAATCAAAGCTTCTTTTGCAAATCAAACAACTTTGTGAGATCATTCATATTTTAGCATATCATATTAGAATTTCATTTCTAGATTAGCATATCATATCAAGTTTTCATATAGAATAGTTTCATATCATTTTTTCATCATAATTGCATAGAAAATCAAAAAAATAGATTAATTGAATTCATATTTCATATCAATTTTGCATTCAAATCCTTCATTTAGGTGTCGTCAAGGTCACTGATCTCGATAACAATCTGAGAACATCATACTCGCACCTATTAGAGGGCAGTAAATCACCTGGTTAGTTTAGCTTTCAATTCATTGCACGATTTCAATTTTTGCTAACCTCTAATGTTTTCCTAAAGTGTTGTGTCTATAGATCAGGTATAAAATTTACACACACATTTCTAGCACCCACCGTGGGGCCTTGAAATGGGTTTCCATTCTATTCTATCAAATTTCTATCATTTTTCTCGAACCCAGGACCACAAGGTTAATTTTTGTGAGTTTTGTGATAAATTTCTAGGCTATTTTTCTAAAAATCTGACTGATATTTTTATTGGTACATGCACATATGACATGATAAAAATCCAAAATTTATATTTTTGGAAATATATTTGAGTTAGCTTTCATTTTCCATTGGTTTGGATTAATTTTGTTTTGATTTGCAAAATTTATGATCTTTTTAGTGAAGACTGGTCTGAACCTGATTTTATGAAATCTAACTGATGTTTTTATTGGTACATGCACATATGACATGATAAAAATCCAAAATTTATATTTCTGGAAAGGTATTTGAGTTAGCTTTCATTTTCCATTAGTTTGGATTAATTTTGTTTTGATTTGCAAAAGTTATGATCATTTTAGTGAAGACTGGTCTAAACCTGATTTTATGAAATCCGACTGATGTTTTTATTGGTACATGCACATATGACATGATACAGATCTAATCATTTTCCGTTAGTTTGGATTAATTTCATTTTGATTTGCAAAATTTATTATTGATTTAGTGCAGACTGGTCAGAATCTGATTTTTTATGACAACAGGTTTTTTAATTATCAAATGACATATTATCTTTGACTAACCTGATTTTCTACCATGTGGGGTTGACAAGTTGTGTTTATTTTTTTGATGAATTTTTTATAACATTGAGTTTCATGTACAAGAATAGGTAATTTTTTCATAACAGTGGGTTGCAGGTGCAAGTGCAGGTACATCTTGTGGGTACAAAAGATAGAAGACAAAAAGTGCAAGAATTGCTAAAAATAGGTAAAAATCTACTAAGCGCGTTGCAAGGAATTCAGGTAATCTTCTCAGCTAATAAGACTTCAATTTTGGATCTAAAACGAACATCTCATGTGTCTAGCTTGAGTGACTTTTATTGCTTTCCTATCACAGACTTCATTTGGGCTATAAAATGAACATAGTTTACTTTCAACATCTTTGTTACACATAGTAATTAGGCCCCATGAACACTATTTGTGGATCTTGAGAAAGTGGGTTTTCAGCAAAACTCTTCTCAACGAAGGATCCCTTGTAGGTGGGGAGGATACTGAGGGAGTCTCACGTTCCACTAGATCCGTGTGTCTTCAACTTTTGATCGAGGCATTCTCTCTCTGGAGAGTTTGATAGATCCTAAGGGGTTGACGCCATAGATCTTTGTGAGATAATCTTGGTCTTAGCATGTCAAATTAATATGTCTTCTTTGTTTGGGTTAAAAGTGAAAAGGCTAGGGGATTATGCTCTACTTCCTTTTTGGATAGTACCAGAAACCCAAATCCTTGAATTTTGAACTAGTCTCCATGTGGTATATCTTGCGAGTCACCTTTAGAGAGGGTTAACCGTAGTGGACATTCCCTTAAGTGGGTCAACCATGTTGACAGAACCTCAAGCGGTAATAGCCATTTTCACCGTGGTAGTGATAGCCGCTATATAAATGTCCTTGTGGAAGAAATCTTCATAGGTGTGGTTCATTGTTGGGTTGTCAGATCTCCCTAGCAGCTCCTGATTGATTAAATTCTTGGACTATGTCAAAATCCTAGTGCGCTGAGATTGGAGTTCACCCCTTTGGATCATAAAAGTTACAGAGTCAAACCATTACTAAAAACCCTAGCGAGGCCAAATTTTTATTTTCTAGGGTATATGTGCGTTATTGCAAAACTTTTTGGAACATACACAATTAGCGCTTCTGAGGATTATAACGAATAAGTCACTTTATTGTTCATGTGCAAGGTTGCTTTTTCCCTTGTTCATTGTTTTCAGACATGCTTGAAATCACTTACTTGCTATTTTGCGTGCTTGTTTATCTATCTAGTTATTGAAAATAGACAAATCTGTTACAATCCTCAAATCTGGACATTAAAATTTGCAAACAATCCGAATCTGAAAACTCAAAATTTGCAAAATCTGAAGTAAAATTCTTTTGGAGTCAAAAGTCATCTCAGGAGGTCAGAAAGTCATACGAGTTTCTATCGAGTGTCGTTTCATTACTGCCCATCTGTCATATGGTAAAGAACCCAGTGTCGTACGAGTCTTTTTGCCAGTCAAATTCAAAAAGTCAAATCCTGCTAGCAATAGTCATATGAGTTTTCCAATTGTCATTTCATGTTATACCCACTGTCATACGAGCCTCTAGAAAGTCGTTTGGGAAAATTTGGAAAAATTGTCAGAAAGTTGTCAGAATTGCCAAATACCCAGCTTTTTCAGCCTAGTTCCAGAATCTTTCATACAAATCACTGTGTCAAGAACAGAGCAGTAGCTATTGAGAATCCTATCATTATCCCAAAGTGGCCTTTTGAATCTGATCCAACCTTTTGTTAATCGATTTGAGTCTTTATCATCTTGTGTCAAAACCTTGGCATAACTATCAATCATCAAAATGACTAAGTGTTGTGATATCTTGTCCACTATCTTTTGGGCATCTACCCATACATCCAGGGCATAGTATCCCTCATCTAAGTCATATCTATAGCTTCAATCAATCAAACCTTGACAAGGTTGTGTCATTTGATCTTCTTGAATCAATTTGTTCTTCAGTTGTCTTCATCTTGTTCTTTTGTTTCACCCAAGGTTAATGGTGGAAACTAGAGCTTCCTCTCACAAGAAATCAGGAGAAGCATCTCATACCTTACCTTTGACTCATATCCAGGGTCCAACTCTTGAACAACTCTACAATTCTAGTCTTTACGAAGACGACGGTCTTGGCAACTTTCGATTGAAATTTGGTTACATTCCTCCTCCATCAATTCAAGGAGTGAATCAACAAACACTACATCAATCTATTTCAGGGAGTCCTAAAACTCCTAACATGTCTCAAAGAATTAGTACACATGAGGAAGAAATTCTGATCACAACTATGATGAAGTAGATACACGCTATGCAAGTCAAGCTTAACAAACTGGAGAAAGAAAAGGAACCTAAAGAGTTCTCCATGGAAGCTCTATGCCCTTTTCCATTTGATAAAGACTTGTACATGTCACCATGCCCTCGGACAGAATATGAGCAACATGATAATCCTTTTGATACTTCTTCCACGGAGAGTGACACACCCATCTTTGAAGACTTTGAAGACTATGATGACTATGATGAGGGACAATATAGTGATACCTATGAACCCTTTGTTCCTAAGAATCCTCCTCATCATGTGTTCCTACTTACTAAAAATGGGCCATCACATTGGATAGATCATGAGGGTGATCCATATGATTCTGATTTTGAAAGAGACTTTGATTTCCCTCTGTTCCTAAGAATCCTCCTCGTCATGTGTTCCTACTTACTACAAATGGGCTGTCACATTGGATAGATCATGAGGGTGATCCATATGATTCTAATTTTGAAAGAGACTTTGATGACTTCTATGAACAGTACCTAGATGACACGTCTACTTCACTTGAGGAAGAGAAAGTTTTTCGTGTTGATTACAAAAGTAAATACTATAAGAATCTCTCCTCTAAGAACTCTCAGGCTAAAAATAAAGATTACACTCTCAAGAAAGATCATGTTAATGCTGAACCTTTGTCTTGTGATGGTTCCCTTCCATCCCCTACTTCCTCCGATGCCCATACATTTCCTAAAGCTTCCAAGCCTATCAAATCTTTCAAAAGTCCTTCATCCACCAAAAGCCCTGATACTTTTCATGCAGTTTCCTATAGTTATCCTCAAGGGCTACCTCTTAAAGATATTCAAGCTAACCTTCACTTGGCTGTAAATACTTTCAATAATGCTAAAACTAAAGATCCTAAGCCTTTATATGCTATAATGCCCACTTTAGCTAGTCCTCCACCATCTCTTCCAAAGTCTTCCATACAATCCCAACACACCTCCTTATCCTTAGAAGTGGCTCCATGTCAAGAGGACTCTAAAAATGATGAAGAAAAGAACATAAAGAAAGATCAAGATCAAGAACCCTCCATGTCATCCAATCCTTTTCATAATGTCTCTTATCTGCTTCAAGGTTCTTTTGATCCTACACATCCTTTTTCATGCATTCCACCATGTCTTAAGTCTTCTCCTAAGCAAGATCAAGCTACTACTTGCACTGTTGAGCTTATTGACAATCAAAATAACCTTACCCCGCTTCCGCTTTCCAAAGATGATACTTCCATTAAGGTTGGTAAAAATGGTGTTGTTACTTCCAATGTTAAGCCTATTGAAAATCAAGAGAAAAATTATGCGCTTATGCTATCCAAAGATCCTTGTCAAGATCAAAGTCTTCCATCTTCTTATTCTACCACTCCATGTTCGCTTCCAATTTCTATTCTTCCTAAGTCTTTGCAAGCTTTGAACAATCTTATCAAAGAAGGTGCTCATATTCAAGATATCCATGATTCTATTGAAAATTCTAATGCTCACTCTAAAGATGTTGATATCCTTGGTTGTCATATAGATGCTGATGAACTTATTGATTATCCTTTTGTATCTTCCACGTCCATCCTTGGACCTCCTCCACCAATACTAAGGGATTCACATCTGCCTTCCATCTTGGGTCCTTATGTCCCTTCACTTTCCCCTCCTAACTCTCCTAATTCACCATCCATCTTGGGTCCTTACATCCCTCCATCTCCCATCTTTCTTCAAGATCAACATAGATGCATACCCTTGAATCCTTTTCGTCCACCCACCCATTTAAACTAGTCATATCCTTCTTCTTCTTCCACAAGTCCCAAGTCTTTTGGAAGTAACTTGAATGTTCAATACAAGAAAAAGAAGCAATACAAGAATCCATCAAAAAAAGAAGATCACCATGTCTCCTCTAATCGACATGGAGGCATAAAATAAAAAGAGATATCTAAGAAAAAAACTACAAGACAAGTATGGGGTCCAAAATCCATCATTAAAGATATTCTCTCTAGATCATCAAAAAGAAATGAAAAGCCTAAGGGTATATGGATTCCAAAGTCTCTCTTGAAAGAGTCTGGTGTTGAGAAAAAAGTGAAGTTGACATTCAAGCTTCCAAAGACCTCCACTTCATCTTCTTCAAAAATATTCTTCCATTCCATGCGCCTAAACCTCAACCTCTGCTATCTATTCGTCATATTCCTTCACGTATTCCTTCATTCACATTTCCTCCATCCTCTCGCCACACTTCAAGGTGTGTGTTGATGTTGATCTTGCCTTCCTTTCCATCTAGCCTTTCACGATCCTTCCATTCATCATCCTTCTACCTTCTATCATTTTTCCTCATTTGCCTATTCCTCCTATCTTCCAACCTCACTCACTTTACATAAAATCTATCCTCTATTTTTTCTTCCATCTCCCTTTCCCTATCAGCATCTTTGAGCATATCATTTTGAATCCTTGGCATATCATGGTTTATCCTTTCAAGGAGCGTTATCTAAAGAGCTTGCCTTCTTCCAAAAAAAAAAAATAGAGAAATGAAAAAAATTGAAAATGTGCCTTGGTAAAAACCTGGAAACAGGCGCCCTGGTAGCAAAAGTAAAGAGAAATAAATTCATCCTATGGTGAAAACCACTCCCTTGTGGCGCCTTGGATAAGTACCATGATGAAAACCTGGCAATTAGGCATCATGTGTAGTTCTTCTACATATTTCATCCATTCCATCTTCTCTCTTGATCTTGACAATGTTGATCTATACACAAACATTTGGCTATCTTGTGAGCTATCTTATGATGATCTTACTTTCATTCCCTTCCTGTTTAGCCTTCATATCTATCGCTATCATTTTCCCCTTTGGTCTTGATCTAGAAAAAAAAGAGAGTAAAACACGGTGCTATGAACCCTCTTGACATGTCTACTCCTTTGGACTGCATCCTTTCCTACTCTTGCATTATGCTTTTGTGACTTATCCTATGCTGGCCTTTCATTGCTTGTCCAAATGCACTTTACATGACAATTTTTCCCTAGCTTGGGTATTCTTGAGGAGTTTTCCCTTGAGGATTTCTTCCCTTCATTCTCCTTCATTCTTGTGTCTTCCATCTCTTCCACCAGCTTGCCAATCCCTCTTGTTCTCTGTAATGATCCTATTAGGACCCTTACTTGATTTGTGCTAAAATTCCCCTTTTAGGGCATTAATATTTTATATTACAAAAATATAAATAAATATGTATAAAACCATTGAAATGTAATTTTGATTTTATTGTCTACTAATTAAAAGATATAATTTACATATATAAATATCAGATCATCTTATAGATCATGCATAAATATATTATAGAATACATACTTCCATTATTTCCACACACATATATATATTATAATATCCCACTATATATATATGAACAATTTTAAATATATATATAGTAATCTATATTTTAATTTCACTATATATATGAATTATCTATATTTTCTTATTTCATTGTTATAAATAATATTGAGTGTATTAGATTATATATAACACTCATATATATATACTCAAATATATCATTAGACCTTTCAGGTATATAACTAGATATTTGTGATTCTTATTAAGATATAAATTTTGATTTAAATAATTTTGACTTTAATTGTTATTAACTAATACATAGAGTTTTGATTTAATAGACATACATACATACATACATACATACATACATACATATATATATATATATATATATATATATATATATATACATCCTATATATTTATTTATATTCATTCATATATATATCTTTATATTTATATATTCATTCATACATATCTGTGTGTGTGTGTGTGTGTGTATATATATATATATATATATATATATATATATATATATATATATATATATCTTACATATATATAATTTCTAATTATCAACAATAATATATATACTTATATATTCACTATATATCTGTATGTATCTATCTCTTACATTCATTACACCTCTCTTCATAATGATTACTAATCACACCCTTCCCTTAGTTCTCCCAACTTGTTATATCGTGTCTCTGTTTCATATTATTAACATTTAATTTAGTCTCTACCGAATGATAAATCGATACTGAGATTGCCATCATAAGTTGATCACTTCATATGTCCTTCATCCCTTGATATCAATGATCTTTAAGTATAGATAATCCTTCTTCTTATTCGGTATCATGGTCAACTACTATCATCCATTTGCTGACTATGTCAATATTAGTTCTGATGTTGATTTATGGTTATTACGATCGATATGATGCCTTAGCCAATTATATTTGGTTCCCTAAAATGTTGTTATCTGATGTTCATTAATTGTTATCAATTTATTATATGCATTGATGTTGGGATGCTATCTATGTTCAGACTTCTTCCTTGATTTGTTGATCTTTTTTCTTCCCGTCCTACCCTTCCATGGATATCTAAATTTTCTATCTCATATATACATTGTTGACCCCAACGTGACCTCCTTTCCACATTGCTTGGGGTCGAGAGTTATATTATTATTAATTCCAATGTAATATAAAAAATTGACTATTATTAATGCATATTTGCTTATCGATTATGGCTATTATATATTGATTATGGTTAATGATACGTATTGATTTATCGATAGGTTATTATTAATCAGTTATGGGTTTGGCATTGATTGATTAATATTGATTTATATTAATTCAGTAATATTAATTATTCATATGTATATATATTAAGTGATATATTATAATCTAATTAAATTATTGATTAATATTATAATACTATTATTTAGATATTATCAATAAGGGAGTTAATAATAATATTTGAATAATATTATTATTCGTATCAATAAGGGAATAATGTTGCATTATTATTGATTAGTTATTAAATATTAAATAATTAATATGACTTAATATTAATAAATTCTTATATATATATATATATATATATATATATATATATATATATATATATATATATATATATATATATATATATATATATATTGATCAATCTTATATTATTGTCAATGCTAAGATGATATGTATTATTACATTAATTATGATTCATGACAGTCCATCCCTCCAAATTTGCTTGTCCTCAAGCAACAATATATTTTCTACTGAACTTGAAACAGTATTTCTAGATAAACTAATTAGAGTATATACTTGAAAACATATGCATAAATATGTGAAGACACAAACCCAAGTGTACATGCTAATGCATGAAAACATGAAGTATACACATTGATACGTGAAGACACGAAGCATACACATGAAAACATGAAGTAGACACATTGATGCGTGAAGACACGATGTAGACACATTGATGCACAAAGACACGAAACATACACACTAATGCATGAAAACATGAAGTATACACATTGATGCGTGAAGACACAAAGCATACACATGAAAACACAAAGTAGACACATTGATGCGTGAAGACACAAAGCATACACACTAATGCATGAAAACATGAAGTATACACATTGATGCATGAAGACACGAAGCATACACAAAGTATATACATTGATGCCAATTTAGGAAAATTTTGATTTGATTAGGAGCTCTTCTTATTAAGTATTACATCCTATATTATCCGAGGTTATGCACAACTTATTTAAAGGAAGATAAACCGGTAATGATATAAATAAGCAATGTAATTTGTATGTATATAAAATATCTTCTGTAGAAATTATAGGGAAACCCTTCTTTCTATCTTCCTAAGGTCACCTAGAGTGGAAGAGTTACAGAGCTTGGGTTGTGTGAAATAGACTACAAGTGGCTTCCCTCAAGGCCTAACCCCAATATTGGGATAACCATCATGTGCCCAAAATTACTCCACCTCTACCATCCACAACCTCCACACTCAAGATGCCTTAGTGGAATAAAAGAGAAGAATTAGTATAATCCTTACAGGATATATCAGTTTGACACTTTCACCTAGATTTCTATTTGAATACACAAGATCATCTATTTACATATCTTTCTTTGTATGCTCGTATATTTATGTACACAATTATATATATATATATATATATATATATATATATATATATATATATATATATATATATATATAATACAGATATATATATTTATAATACAAAAATATATAATACAGATATATATATTTATAATACAAAAATATATATATCTGTATTATATATATATATATATATATATATATATATATATATATATATATATATATATATATATATATATATATATCTGCCTACCTTCCACAACCTTCTCACTCTGAGATGCCTTAGTGGGATTAAAGAGACGAGTTCATAAAATCCATACCGGACATATCAGTTTAACAACCAACCATGGAGTAAGTAAACAACATAATTTGTATGAATATCAAAATATCTCCTGTACGGATCGTGGAGAACTCTTTCTCTCTCTCTCTCTCTCTCTCCCTCTAAGCACATCAAGAGTGGAAGAGTTACAGGGCCCAAGTCGCGTGGAACAGACTACACGTGGTTTCCCTCAAGGCCTAACCCTAATATTGGGATAACCATCATGTGCCCGAAATTACCCCGCCTCTACCATCCACAACCTTCACACTCAAGATGCCTTAGCGGGATTCAAGAGTTGAGTTTGTCTGATCTTTACTGGATATATCCGTTTAACATTAATACACCTCTTTCTTTGTATTGTTCCATGATATTTCTAAGTTTACTTGGTCACTTGTTCTATCATGGAAACACTTCCTCTTGTTCGTTATGCATTTGCATGAACTAAATTTCCACAGGATGGCAGGATTATGCTCTGATACCACTTGTAATGATCCCTATTAGGACCCTTACTTGATTTGTGCTAACATTCCCCTTTTAGGGCATTAATATTTTATATTACAAAAATATAAATAAATATGTATAAAACCATTGAAATGTAATTTTGATTTTATTGTCTACTAATTAAAAGATATAATTTACATATATAAATATCAGATCATCTTATAGATCATCCATAAATATATTATAGAATACATACTTCCATTATTTCCACACACATACATATATTATAATATCCCACTATATATATATGAACTATTTTAAATATATATATATATATATATATATATATATATATATATATATATATATATATATATATATATATATATATATATATATATATAGTAATCTATATTTTAATTTCACTATATATATGAATTATCTATATTTTCTTATTTCACTGTTATAAATAATATTGAGTGTATTAGATTATATATAACACTCATATATATATACTCAAATATATCATTAGACCTTTCAGGTATATAACTATATATTTGTGATTCTTATTAAGATATAAATTTTGATTTAAATAATTTTGACTTTAATTGTTATTAACTAATACATAGAGTTTTGATTTTATATATATATATATATATATATATATATATATATATATATATATCCTATATATTTATTTATATTCATTCATATATATATCTTTATATTTATATATTCATTCATACGTATCTGTGTATATATATATATCTCTTACATATATATAATTTCTAATTATCAACAATAATATATATACTTATATATTCACTATATATCTGTATGTATCTATCTCTTACATTCATTACACCTCTCTTCATAATGATTACTAATCACACCCTTCCCTTAATTCTTCCAACTTGTTATATCGTGTCTCTGTTTCATATTATTAACATTTAATTTAGTCTCTACTGAATGATAA